>JAYKTQ010000453.1:27500-32500 GCA_036010785.1 Ammospiza maritima maritima
CGACACTTCCTTCCTTCCTTCCGACACTTCCTTCCTTCCTTCCTACACTTCCTTCTGACACTTCCTTCTGACACTTCCTTCCGACACTTCCTTCCGACAATTCCTTCCTTCCGACACTTCCTTCCTTCCTTCCGACACTTCCTTCCTTCCTTCTGACACTTCCTTCTGACACTTCCTTCCGACACTTCCTTCCGACACTTCCTTCCGACACTTTCTTCCGACACTTCCTATCTTCCTTCAGACACTTCCTTCCTTCCTTCCTTCCTTCTTTCCTTCCTTCCTTCCTTCCGACACTTCCTTCCTTCTGACACTTCCTTCCTTCCTTCCAACACTTCCTTCCAACACTTCCTTCCTTCCTTCTGACACTTCCATCCGACACTTCCTTACGACACTTCCTTCAGACAATTCCTTCCTTCCTTCCTTCCTTCCTTCCTTCCTTCCTTCCTTCCTTCCTTCCCTCCTTCCTTCCTTCCTTCCTTCCTTCCTTCCTTCCTTCCTTCCTTCCTTCCTTCCTTCCTTCCTTCCTTCCTTAACTCCTTCCTCCCTTCCTTCCTTCCTTCCTTCCTTCCTTCCTTCCTTCCTTCCTTCCTTCCTTCCTTCCTTCCTTCCTTCCTTCCTTCCTTCCTTCCTTCCGACACTTCCTTCCTTCCTTCCTTCCTTCCTTCCTTCCTTCCTTCCTTCCTTCCTTCCTTCCTTCCTTCCTTCCTTCCTTCCTTCCTTCCTTCCTTCCTTCCTTCCATCCGACACTTCCTTCCTTCCTTCCTTCCTTCCTTCCTTCCTTCCTTCCTTCCTTCCTTCCTTCCTTCCTTCCTTCCTTCCTTCCTTCCTTCCGACACTTCCTTCCGACACTTCCTTCCGACACTTCCTTCCGACACTTCCTTCCGACACTTCCTTCCTTCCTTCCGACATTTCTTCCTTCCTTCCTTCCTTCCTTCCTTCCTTCCTTCCTTCCTTCCTTCCTTCCTTCCTTCCTTCCTTCCTTCCTTCCGACACTTCCTTCTGACACTTCCTTCCGACACTTCCTTCCTTCCTTCCGACACTTCCTTCCTTCCTTCCGACACTTCCTTCCTCCCTACTTTTCGACACTTCCTTCCGACAATTCCTTCCTTCTTTCCGACACTTCCTTCCTTCCGACACTTCCTTCCGACACTTCCTTCCTTCCTTCCGACACTTCTTTCCTTCCTTCCTTCCTTCCTTCCTTCCTTCCTTCCTTCCTTCCTTCCTTCCTTCCTTCCTTCCTTCCTTCCTTCCTTCCTTCCTTCCTTCCGACACTTCCTTCTGACACTTCCTTCCGACACTTCCTTCCTTCCTTCCGACACTTCCTTCCTTCCGACACTTCCTTCCGACACTACCTTCCGACACTTCCTTGCGACTCTTCCTTCCTTCCTTTACACTTCCTTCCTTCCTTCCTTCCTTCCTTCCTTCCTTCCTTCCTTCCTTCCTTCCTTCCTTCCTTCCTTCCTTCCTTCCTTCCTTCCTTCCTTCATTCCTTCCTTCCGACACTTCCTTCCGACACTTCCTTCCTCCCTTCCTTTCGACACTTCCTTCCGACACTTCCTTCCGACACTTCCTTCCGACACTTCCTTCTGAAACTTCCTTCCGACAATTCCTTCCGACACTTCCTTCTGACACTTCCTTCCTTATTTCCGACACTTCCTTCCGAAACTTCCTTCCTTCCTTCCGACACTTCCTTCCTTCCTTCCGACACTTCCTTCCGACACTTCCTTCCGACACTTCCTTCCGACACTTTCCTTCCTTCCTTCCGACACTTCTTTCCTTCCTTCCTTCCTTCCTTCCTTCCTTCCTTCCTTCCTTCCTTCCTTCCTTCCTTCCCACACTTCCTTCCGACACTTCCTCCGACACTTCCGACACTTCCTTCCGATACTTCCTTCCTTCCTTCCTTCCTTCCTTCCTTGCGACACTTCCTTCCTTCTTCCTTCCAACACTTCCTTCCGATGCTTCCTTCCTTCCTTCTGACACTTTCTTCCGACACTTCCTTCCGACACTTCCTTCCTTCCTTCCTTCCTTCCTTCCTTCCTTCCTTCCTTCCTTCCTTCCTTCCTTCCTTCCTTCCTTCCTTCCTTCCTTCCTTCCTCCCTCTCTTCCTTTCTTCCTCCCTTCCTTCCTTCCTTCCTTCTGAAACTTCCTTCCGACACTTCCTTCCGACAATTCCTTCCTTCCTTCTGACGCTTCCTTCCTTCCTTCCTTCCTTCCTTCCTTCCTTCCTTCCTTCCTTCCTTCCTTCCTTCCGACACTTCCGACACTTCCGACACTTCCGACACTTCCTTCCTTCCTTCCTTCCTTCCTTCCTTCCTTCCTTCCTTCCTTCCTTCCTTCCGACACTTCCTTCCTTCCGACACTTCCTTCCGACACTTCCGACACTTCCTTCCGACACTTCCTTCCTTCCTTCCGACACTTCTTTCCTTCCTTACTTCCTTCCTTCCTTCCGACACTTCCTTCCGACACTTCCTTCCTTCCTTCCGACACTTCCTTCCGACACTTCCTTCCGACACTTCCTTGCGACTCTTCCTTCCTTCCTTCCTACACTTCCTTCCTTCCTTCCTTCCTTCCTTCCTTCCTTCCTTCCTTCAGACACTTCCTTCCTTCCGACACTTCCTTCCTTCCGACACTTCCTTCCTTCCGACACTTCCTTCCTTCCGATACTTCCTTGCTTCCTTCTGACACTTTCTTCCGACACTTCCTTCCGACACTTCCTTCCGACACTTCCTTCCGACACTTCCTTCCGACACTTTCTTCCGACACTTCCTATCTTCCTTCAGACACTTCCTTCCTTCCTTCCTTCCTTCTTTCCTTCCTTCCGACACTTCCTTCCTTCTGACACTTCCTTCCTTCCTTCCAACACTTCCTTCAACACTTCCTTCCTTCCTTCTGACACTTCCATCCGACACTTCCTTACGACACTTCCTTCAGACAATTCCTTCCTTCCTTCCTTCCTTCCTTCCTTCCTTCCTTCCTTCCTTCCTTCCTTCCTTAACTCCCTCCTTCCTTCCTTCCTTCCTTCCTTCCTTCCTTCCTTCCTTCCTTCCGACACTTCCGACACTTCCGACACTTCCGACACTTCCTTCCTTCCTTCCTTCCTTCCTTCCTTCCTTCCTTCCTTCCTTCCTTCCTTCCTTCCTTCCTTCCTTCCTTCCTTCCTTCCATCCGACACTTCCTTCCTTCCTTCCTTCCTTCCTTCCTTCCTTCCTTCCTTCCTTCCTTCCTTCCTTCCTTCCTTCCTTCCTTCCTTCCTTCCTTCCTTCCTTCCTTCCGACACTTCCTTCCGACACTTCCTTCCGACACTTCCTTCCGACACTTCCTTCCTTCCTTCCGAAACTTCTTCCTTCCTTCCTTCCTTCCTTCCTTCCTTCCTTCCTTCCTTCCTTCCTTCCTTCCTTCCTTCCTTCCTTCCTTCCTTCCTTCCTTCCTTCCTTCCTTCTGACACTTCCTTCCGACACTTCCTTCCTTCCTTCCGACACTTCCTTCCTTCCTTCCGACACTTCCTTCCTCCCTACTTTTCGACACTTCCTTCCGACAATTCCTTCCTTCTTTCCGACACTTCCTTCCTTCCGACACTTCCTTCCGACACTTCCTTCCTTCCTTCCGACACTTCTTTCCTTCCTTCCTTCCTTCCTTCCTTCCTTCCTTCCTTCCTTCCTTCCTTCCTTCCTTCCTTCCTTCCTTCCGACACTTCCTTCTGACACTTCCTTCCGACACTTCCTTCCTTCCTTCCGACACTTCCTTCCTTCCGACACTTCCTTCCGACACTTCCTTCCGACACTTCCTTGCGACTCTTCCTTCCTTCCTTCCTACACTTCCTTCCTTCCTTCCTTCCTTCCTCCTTCCTTCCTTCCTTCCTTCCTTCATTCCTTCCTTCCGACACTTCCTTCCGACACTTCCTTCCTCCCTTCCTTTCGACACTTCCTTCCGACACTTCCTTCCAACACTTCCTTCCGTCACTTACTTCCTGCCTTCCAACACTTCCTTCCTTCCTTTCTTTCTTCCTTCCTTCCGACATTTCCTTCCTTCCGACCCTTCTTTCCTTCCTTCCAACACTTCCTTCCGACACTTCTTCCTTTCTTCTTACACTTCCTTCCTTCCTTCCTTCCGACACTTCCTTCCGACACTTCCTTCTGAAACTTCCTTCCGACAATTCCTTCCGACACTTCCTTCTGACACTTCCTTCCTTATTTCCGACACTTCCTTCCGAAACTTCCTTCCTTCCTTCCGACACTTCCTTCCTTCCTTCCGACACTTCCTTCCGACACTTCCTTCCGACACTTCCTTCCGATACTTCCTTCCTTCCTTCCTTCCTTCCTTCCTTGCGACACTTCCTTCCTTCTTCCTTCCGACACTTCCTTCCTTCCGACACATCCTTCCTTCCTTCCTTCCTTCCAACACTTCCTTCCGATGCTTCCTTCCTTCCTTCTGACACTTTCTTTCGACACTTCCTTCCGACACTTCCTTCCTTCCTTCCTTCCTTCCTTCCTTCCTTCCTTCCTTCCTTCCTTCCTTCCTTCCTTCCTTCCTTCCTTCCTTCCTTCCTTCCTTCCTTCCTTCCTTCCTCCCTCTCTTCCTTTCTTCCTCCCTTCCTTCCTTCCTTCCTTCTGAAACTTCCTTCCGACAATTCCTTCCGACAATTCCTTCCTTCCTTCCGACGCTTCCTTCCTTCCTTCCTTCCTTCCTTCCTTCCTTCCTTCCTTCCTTCCTTCCTTCCTTCCTTCCTTCCTTCCTTCCTTCCTTAACTCCCTCCTTCCTTCCTTCCTTCCTTCCTTCCTTCCTTCCTTCCTTCCTTCCTTCCTTCCTTCCGACACTTCCGACACTTCCGACACTTCCGACACTTCCGACACTTCCTTCCTTCCTTCCTTCCTTCCTTCCTTCCTTCCTTCCTTCCTTCCTTCCTTCCTTCCTTCCTTCCTTCCTTCCTTCCTTCCTTCCTTCCTTCCTTCCATCCGACACTTCCTTCCTTCCTTCCTTCCTTCCTTCCTTCCTTCCTTCCT
>JAYKTQ010000453.1:37500-42500 GCA_036010785.1 Ammospiza maritima maritima
TTCCGACACTTCCTTCCTTCCTTCCGACACTTCCTTCCGACACTTCCTTCCGACACTTCCTTGCGACTCTTCCTTCCTTCCTTCCTACACGTCCTTCCTTCCTTCCTTCCTTCCTTCCTTCCGACACTTCCTTCCGACACTTCCTTCCTTCCGACACTTCCTTCCTTCCGACACTTCCTTCCTTCCGACACTTCCTTCCTTCCGATACTTCCTTGCTTCCTTCTGACACTTTCTTCCGACACTTCCTTCCGACACTTCCTTCGACAATTCCTTCCTTCCTTCCGACGCTTCCTTCCTTCCTTCCTTCCTCCCTCCCTTCCTTCCTTCCTTCCTTCCTTCCTTCCTTCCTTCTGAAACTTCCTTCCGACACTTCCTTCCGACAATTCCTTCCTTCCTTCCGACGCTTCCTTCCTTCCTTCCTTCTTTTCTTCCTTCCTTCCTTCCTTCCTTCCTTCCTTCCGACAATTCCGACACTTCCTTCCTTCCTTCCTTCCTTCCTTCCTTCCTTCCTTCCTTCCTTCCTTCCTTCCTTCCTTCCTTCCTTTCTTCCTTCCTTCGTTCCTTCCTTCCTCCCTCCCTTCCTTCCTTCCTTCCTTCCTTCCTTCCTTCCTTCTGAAACTTCCTTCCGACACTTCCTTCCGACAATTCCTTCCTTCCTTCCGACGCTTCCTTCCTTCCTTCCTTCTTTTCTTCCTTCCTTCCTTCCTTCCTTCCTTCCGACAATTCCGACACTTCCTTCCTTCCTTCCTTCCTTCCTTCCTTCCTTCCTTCCTTCCTTCCTTCCTTCCTTCCTTCCTTCCTTCTTTCCGACACTTCCTTCCTTCCGACAGTTCCTTGCGACACTTCCTTGCGACACTTCCTTCCGACACTTCCTTCCTTCCTTCCTTCCGACACTTACTTCCTTCCTTGCGAAACTTACTTCCTTCCTTCCGACACTTCCTTCCTTCCTTCCTTCCTTCCTTCCTTCCTTCCTTCCTTCCTTCCTTCCTTCCTTCCTTCCTTCCTTCCTTCCTTCCTTCCTACCTTCCTTCCTTCCGACACTTCCTTCCGACACTTCCTTCCGACACTTTTTTCCGACACTTCCTTCCTTCCTTCCGACACTTCCTTCCTTCCTTCCTTCCGACACTTCCTTCCCACACTTCCTTTCGACACTTCCTTCCGACAATTCCTTCCGACAATTGCTTCCTTCCTTCCTTCCTTCCTTCCTTCCTTCCTTCCGCCACTTCCTCCACTTCCGCCACTTCCGCCACTTCCTTCTGCCACTTCCTTCCGCCACTTGCTTCCGCCACTTCCTTCCGCCACTACCTCGCTTCCGCCACTTCCTTCCTTCCTTCCTTCCTTCCTTCCTTCCTTCCTTCCGACACTTCCTTCCGACACTTCCTTCCGCCACTTCCGACACTTCCTTCCGACACTTCCTTCCTTCCTTCCGACACTTCCTTTTTTCCTTCCGACACTTCCTTCCGATACTTCCTTCCTTCCTTCTGACACTTCCTTCCGACACTTCCTTCCGACACTTCCTTCCGACAATTCCTTCCTTCCGATACTTCCTTCCTTCCTTCCGACACTTCCTTCCTTCCTTCTGACACTTCCTTCCGACACTTCCTTCCTTCCTTCCTTCCTTCCTTCCTTCCTTCCTTCCTTCCTTCCTTCCTTCCTTCCTTCCTTCCTTCCTTCCTTCCTTCCTTCCTTCCTTCCTTCCTTCCTTCCAACACTTCCTTCCAATACTTCCTTCCTTCCTTCTGACACTTTCTTCCGACACTTCCTTCCGACACTTCCTTCCTTCCTTCCTTCCTTCCTTCCTTCCTTCCTTCCTTCCTTCCTTCCTTCCTTCCTTCCTTCCTTCCTTCCTTCCTTCCTTCCAACACTTCCTTCCAATACTTCCTTCCTTCCTTCTGACACTTCCTTCCGACACTTCCTTCCTTCCTTCCTTCCTTCCTTCCTTCCTTCCTTCCTTCCTTCCTTCCTTCCTTCCTTCCTTCCTTCCTTCCTTCCTTCCTTCCTTCCTTCCTTCCTTCCTTCCTTCCTCCCTCCCTCCCTCCCTCCCTCCCTCCCTCCCTCCCTCCCTTCCTTCCTTCCTTCCGTCTGAAACTTCCTTCCGACACTTCCTTCCGACAATTCCTTCCTTCCTTCCGACGCTTCCTTCCTTCCTTCCTTCCTTCCTTCCTTCCTTCCTTCCTTCCTTCCGACACTTCCGACACTTCCTTCCTTCCTTCCTTCCTTCCTTCCTTCCTTCCTTCCTTCCTTCCTTCCTTCCTTCCTTCCTTCCTTCCTTCCTTCCTTCCTTCTTTCCTTCCTTCTTTCCTTCCTTCCTTCCTTCCTTCCTTCCTTCCTTCCTTCCTTCCTTCCTTCCTTCCTTCCTTCCTTCCTTCCTTCCTTCCTTCCTTCCGACACTTCCTTCCGACACTTCCTTCTGACACTTCCTTCCGACACTTCCTTCCTTCCTTCCGACACTTCCTTCCTTCCTTCCGACACTTCCTTCCTCCCTACTTTTCGACACTTCCTTCCGACAATTCCTTCCTTCTTTCCGACACTTCCTTCCTTCCGACACTTCCTTCCGACACTTCCTTCCTTCCTTCCGACACTTCTTTCCTTCCTTCCTTCCTTCCTTCCTTCCTTCCTTCCTTCCTTCCTTCCTTCCTTCCTTCCTTCCTTCCTTCCTTCCTTCCTTCATTCCTTCCTTCCGACACTTCCTTCCGACACTTCCTTCCTCCTTCCTTTCGACACTTCCTTCCGACACTTCCTTCCAACACTTCCTTCCGTCACTTACTTCCTGCCTTCCAACACTTCCTTCCTTCCTTTCTTTCTTCCTTCCTTCCGACATTTCCTTCCTTCCGACCCTTCTTTCCTTCCTTCCAACACTTCCTTCCGACACTTCCTTCCTTTCTTCTTACACTTCCTTCCTTCCTTCCTTCCGACACTTCCTTCCGACACTTCCTTCTGAAACTTCCTTCCGACAATTCCTTCCGACACTTCCTTCTGACACTTCCTTCCTTATTTCCGACACTTCCTTCCGAAACTTCCTTCCTTCCTTCCGACACTTCCTTCCTTCCTTCCGACACTTCCTTCCGACACTTCCTTCCGACACTTCCTTCCTTCCTTCCGACACTTCTTTCCTTCCTTCCTTTCTTCCTTCCTTCCCACACTTCCTTCCGACACTTCCTTCCGACACTTCCGACACTTCCTTCCGATACTTCCTTCCTTCCTTCCTTCCTTCCTTCCTTCCTTGCGACACTTCCTTCCTTCTTCCTTCCGACACTTCCTTCCTTCCGACACAACCTTCCTTCCTTCCTTCCTTCCAACACTTCCTTCGATGCTTCCTTCCTTCCTTCTGACACTTTCTTCCGACACTTCCTTCCGACACTTCCTTCCTTCCTTCCTTCCTTCCTTCCTTCCTTCCTTCCTTCCTTCCTTCCTTCCTTCCTTCCTTCCTTCCTTCCTTCCTTCCTTCCTTCCTTCCTTCCTTCCTTCCTTCCTTCCTTCCTCCCTCTCTTCCTTTCTTCCTCCCTTCCTTCCTTCCTTCCTTCTGAAACTTCCTTCCGACAATTCCTTCCGACAATTCCTTCCTTCCTTCCGACGCTTCCTTCCTTCCTTCCTTCCTTCCTTCCTTCCTTCCTTCCTTCCTTCCTTCCTTCCTTCCTTCCTTCCTTCCTTCCTTCCTTCCTTCCTTCCTTCTTTCCGACACTTCCTTCCTTCCTTCCTTCCTTCCTTCCTTCCTTCCTTCCTTCCTTCCTTCCTTCCTTCCTTCCTTCCTTCCTTCCTTCCTTCCTTCCTTCCTTCCTTCCTTCCTTCCGACACTTCCTTCCGACACTTCCTTCCGACACTTCCGACACTTCCTTCCGACACTTCCTTCCTTCCTTCCGACACTTCTTTCCTTCCTTACTTCCTTCCTTCCTTCCGACACTTCCTTCCGACACTTCCTTCCTTCCTTCCGACACTTCCTTCCGACACTTCCTTCCGACACTTCCTTGCGACTCTTCCTTCCTTCCTTCCTACACGTCCTTCCTTCCTTCCTTCCTTCCTTCCGACACTTCCTTCCTTCACTCTCCTTCGACACTTCCTTCCTTCCGACACTTCCTTCCTTCCGACACTTCCTTCCTTCCGACACTTCCTTCCTTCCGATACTTCCTTGCTTCCTTCTGACACTTTCTTCCGACACTTCCTTCCGACACTTCCTTCCGACAATTCCTTCCTTCCTTCCGACGCTTCCTTCCTTCCTTCCTTCCTCCCTCCCTTCCTTCCTTCCTTCCTTCCTTCCTTCCTTCCTTCTGAAACTTCCTTCCGACACTTCCTTCCGACAATTCCTTCCTTCCTTCCGACGCTTCCTTCCTTCCTTCCTTCTTTTCTTCCTTCCTTCCTTCCTTCCTTCCTTCCTTCCTTCCGACAATTCGACACTTCCTTCCTTCCTTCCTTCCTTCCTTCCTTCCTTCCTTCCTTCCTTCCTTCCTTCCTTTCTTCCTTCCTTCGTTCCTTCCTTCCTCCCTCCCTTCCTTCCTTCCTTCCTTCCTTCCTTCCTTCCTTCTGAAACTTCCTTCCGACACTTCCTTCCGACAATTCCTTCCTTCCTTCCGACGCTTCCTTCCTTCCTTCCTTCTTTTCTTCCTTCCTTCCTTCCTTCCTTCCTTCCGACAATTCCGACACTTCCTTCCTTCCTTCCTTCCTTCCTTCCTTCCTTCCTTCCTTCCTTCCTTCCTTCCTTCCTTCCTTCCTTCCTTCCTTCCTTCCTTCCTTCCTTCCTTCTTTCCGACACTTCCTTCCTTCCGACAGTTCCTTGCGACACTTCCTTCCGACACTTCCTTCCGACACTTCCTTCCTTCCTTCCTTCCGACACTTACTTCCTTCCTTGCGAAACTTACTTCCTTCCTTCCGACACTTCCTTCCTTCCTTCCTTCCTTCCTTCCTTCCTTCCTTCCTTCCTTCCTTCCTTCCTTCCTTCCTTCCTTCCTTCCTTCCTTCCTTCCTTCCTACCTTCCTTCCTTCCGACACTTCCTTCCTTCCTTCCT
>JAYKTQ010000224.1:5000-45000 GCA_036010785.1 Ammospiza maritima maritima
CTTCCTTCCGCCACTTCCTTCCTTCCGCCACTTCCTTCCTTCCGCCACTTCCTTCCTTCCGCCACTTCCTTCCTTCCGCCACTTCCTTCCTTCCGCCACTTCCTTCCTTCCTTCCTTCCTTCCTTCCTTCCTTCCTTCCTTCCTTCCTTCCTTCCTTCTTCCTTCCTTCCTTCCTTCCTTCCTTCCTTCCTTCCTTCCTTCCTTCCTTCCTTCCGCCACTTCCTTCCGCCACTTCCTTCCTTCCTTCCTTCCTTCCTTCCTTCCTTCCTTCCTTCCTTCCTTCTTCCTTCCGCCACTTCCTTCCTTCCTTCCTTCCGCCACTTCCTTCCTTCCGCCACTTCCTTCCTTCCTTCCGCTACTTCCTTCCTTCCTTCCGCCACTTCCTTCCTTCCTTCCGCCACTTCCTTCCTTCCTTCCGCCACTTCCTTCCTTCGCCACTTCCTTCCTTCCTTCCGCCACTTCCTTCCGCCACTTCCTTCCTTCCGCCACTTCCTTCCGCCACTTCCTTCCTTCCGCCACTTCCTTCCTTCCTTCCTTCCGCCACTTCCTTCCTTCCGCCACTTCCTTCCTTCCGCCACTTCCCTTCCTTCCGCCACTTCTTCCGCCACTTCCTTCCGCCACTCCTTCGCCACTTCTTCCGCCACTTCCTTCCGCACTTCCTTCCTTCTTTCCTTCCTTCCTTCCTTCCTTCCTTCCTTCCTTCCTTCCTTCCGCCACTTCTTCCTTCCGCCACTTCCTTCCGCCACTTCCTTCCGCCACTATCCTTCCTTCCTTCCTTCCGCCACTTCCTTCCTTCCTTCCTTCCGCCACTTCCTTCCTTCCGCCACTTCCTTCCTTCCTTCCGCCACTTCCTTCCGCCACTTCCTTCCTTCCTTCCGCCACTTCCTTCCTTCCTTCCGCCACTTCCTTCCTTCCTTCCGCCACTTCCTTCCTTCCGCCACTTCCTTCCTTCCTTCCGCCACTTCCTTCCGCCACTTCCTTCCTTCTTCCGCCACTTCCTTCCTTCCTTCCGCCACTTCCTTCCTTCCTTCCGCCACTTCCTTCCTTCCTTCCGCCACTTCCTTCCTTCCTTCCGCCAATTCCTTCCGCCACTTCCTTCCTTCCTTCCGCCACTTCCTTCCGCCACTTCCTTCCTTCCTTCCTTCCGCCACTTCCTTCCGCCACTTCCTTCCGCCACTTCCTTCCGCCACTTCCTTCCTTCCTTCTGCCACTTCCTTCCTTCCTTCCGCCACTTCCTTCCTTCCTTCCTTCCTTCCTTCCTTCCTCCTTCCTTCCTTCCTTCCTTCCTTCCTTCCTTCCTTCCTTCCTTCCTTCCGCCACTTCCTTCCTTCCTTCCTTCCTTCCTTCCTTCCTTCCTTCCTTCCTTCCTTCCTTCCTTCCTTCCTTCCTTCCTTCCTTCCTTCCTTCCTTCCTTCCTTCCTTCCTTCCTTCCTTCCTTCCTTCCTTCCTTCCTTCCTTCCTTCCGCCACTTCCTTCCGCCACTTCCGCCACTTCCTTCCGCCACTTCCTTCCTTCCTTCCTTCCTTCCTTCCTTCCTTCCTTCCTTCCTTCCTTCCGCCACTTCCTTCCTTCCGCCACTTCCTTCCTTCCTTCCTTCCTTCCTTCCTTCCTTCCTTCCTTCCTTCCTTCCTTCCTTCCTTCCTTCCTTCCTTCCTTCCTTCCTTCCTTCCTTCCTTCCTTCCTTCGCCACTTCCTTCCTTCCTTCCTTCCTTCCTTCCTTCCTTCCTTCCTTCCTTCCTTCCTTCCTTCCTTCCTTCCTTCCTTCCTTCCTTCCTTCCTTCCTTCCTTCCTTCCTTCCTTCCTTCCTTCCTTCCTTCCTTCCTTCCTTCCTTCCTTCCTTCCTTCCTTCCTTCCTTCCTTCCCTCCCTCCCTCCTTCCTTCCTTCCTTCCTTCCTTCCTTCCTTCCTTCCTTCCTTCCTTCCTTCCTTCCTTCCTTCCTTCCTTCCTTCCTTCCTTCCTTCCTTCCTTCCTTCCTTCCTTCCTTCCTTCCGCCACTTCCTTCCGCCACTTCCTTCCGCCACTTCCTTCCTTCCTTCCTTCCTTCCTTCCTTCCGCCACTTCCTTCCTTCCTTCCGCCACTTCCTTCCTTCCTTCCGCCACTTCCTTCCTTCCGCCACTTCCTTCCTTCCTTCCTTCCTTCCTTCCTTCCTTCCTTCCTTCCTTCCTTCCTTCCTTCCTTCCTTCCTTCCTTCCTTCCTTCCTTCCTTCCTTCCTTCCTTCCCTCCTTCCTTCCTTCCTTCGTTCCTTCCGCCACTTCCTTCCGCCACTTCCTTCCGCCACTTCCTTCCGCCACTTCCTTCCGCCACTTCCTTCCTTCCTTCCGCCACTTCCTTCCTTCCTTCCGCCACTTCCTTCCTTCCTTGCTTCCTTCCTTCCTTCCGCCACTTCCTTCCGCCACTTCCTTCCGCCACTTCCTTCCGCCACTTCCTTCCGCCACTTCCTTCCTTCCGCCACTTCCTTCCTTCCTTCCGCCACTTCCTTCCGCCACTTCCTTCCTTCCGCCACTTCCTTCCTTCCGCCACTTCCTTCCTTCCTTCCTTCCTTCCTTCCTTCCTTCCTTCCTTCCTTCCTTCCTTCCTTCCTTCCTTCCTTCCGACACTTCCTTCCTTCCGACACTTCCTTCCGCCACTTCCTTCCGCCACTTCCTTCCGCCACTTCCTTCCTTCCTTCTGCCACTTCCTTCCTTCCTTCCGCCACTTCCTTCCTTCTTCCTTCCTTCCTTCCTTCCTTCCTTCTTCCTTCCTTCCTTCCGCCACTTCCTTCGCCACTTCCTCCGCCACTTCCTTCCGCCACTTCCTTCCGCCACTTCCTTCCTTCCTTCCGCCACTTCCTTCCGCCACTTCCTTCCTTCCTTCCTTCCTTCCTTCCTTCCTTCCTTCCTTCCTTCCTTCCTTCCTTCCTTCCTTCCTTCCTTCCTTCCTTCCTTCCTTCCTTCCTTCCTTCCTTCCTCCTTCCTTCCTTCCTTCCGCCACTTCCTTCCTTCCTTCCTTCCTTCCTTCCTTCCTTCCTTCCTTCCTTCCTTCCTTCCTTCCTTCCTTCCGACACTTCCTTCCTTCCTTCCGCCACTTCCTTCCGCCACTTCCTTCCGCCACTTCCTTCCGCCACTTCCTTCCGCCACTTCCTTCCGCCACTTCCTTCCTTCCTTCCGCCACTTCCTTCCTTCCTTCCTTCCTTCCTTCCTTCCTTCCTTCCTTCCTTCCTTCCTTCCTTCCTTCCTTCCTTCCTTCCTTCCTTCCTTCCTTCCTTCCGCCTCTTCCTTCCTTCCTTCCTTCCTTCCTTCCTTCCTTCCTTCCTTCCTTCCTTCCTTCCTTCCTTCCTTCCGCCACTTCCTTCCTTCCTTCCTTCCTTCCGCCACTTCCTTCCTTCCTTCCTTCGCCACTTCCTTCCTTCCGCCACTTCCTTCCTTCCTTCCGCCACTTCCTTCCTTCCTTCCGCCACTTCCTTCCTTCCTTCCGCCACTTCCTTCCTTCCTTCCGCCACTTCCTTCCTTCCGCCACTTCCTTCCTTCCTTCCGCCACTTCCTTCCGCCACTTCCTTCCTTCCGCCACTTCCTTCAGCCACTTCCTTCCTTCGCCACTTCCTTCCTTCCTTCCTTCCGCCACTTCTCTTCCTTCCGCCACTTCCTTCCTTCCGCCACTTCCTTCCTTCCGCCACTTCCTTCCGCCACTTCCTTCCGCCACTTCCTTCCGCCACTTCCTTCCGCCCTTCCTTCCGCCACTTCCTTCCTTCTTTCCTTCCTTCCTTCCTTCCTTCCTTCCTTCCTTCCTTCCTTCCTTCCGCCACTTCCTTCCTTCCGCCACTTCTTCCGCCACTTCCTTCCGCCACTTCCTTCCTTCCTTCCTTCCGCCACTTCCTTCCTTCCTTCCTTCCGCCACTTCCTTCCTTCCTTCCTTCCTTCCGCCACTTCCTTCCTTCCGCCACTTCCTTCCTTCCTTCCGCCACTTCCTTCCGCCACTTCCTTCCTTCCTTCCTTACTTCCTTCCTTCCTTCCGCCACTTCCTTCTTCCTTCCGCCACTTCCTTCCTTCCGCCACTTCCTTCCTTCCTTCCGCCACTTCCTTCCGCCACTTCCTTCCTTCCTTCCGCCACTTCCTTCCTTCCTTCCTTCCGCCACTTCCTTCCTTCCTTCCGCCACTTCCTTCCTTCCTTCCGCCACTTCCTTCCTTCCTTCCGCCACTTCCTTCCTTCCTTCCGCCACTTCCTTCCTTCCTTCCGCCACTTCCTTCCGCCACTTCCTTCCTTCCGCCACTTCCTTCCTTCCTTCCTTCCTTCCTTCCGCCACTTCCTCCTTCCTTCCTTCCGCCACTTCCTTCCTTCCGCCACTTCCTTCCTTCCGCCACTTCCTTCCTTCCGCCACTTCCTTCCGCCACTTCCTTCCGCCACTTCCTTCCGCCACTTCCTTCCGCCACTTCCTTCCTTCTTTCCTTCCTTCCTTCCTTCCTTCCTTCCTTCCTCCTTCCTTCCTTCCTTCCTTCCTTCCTTCCTTCCTTCCTTCCTTCCTTCCTTCCTTCCTTCCTTCCTTCCTTCCTTCCTTCCTTCCTTCCTTCCTTCCTTCCTTCCTTCCTTCCTTCCGCCACTTCCTTCCTTCCGCCACTTCCTTCCTTCCTTCCGCCACTTCCTTCCTTCCTTCCGCCACTTCCTTCCTTCCTTCCGCCACTTCCTTCCTTCCGCCACTTCCTTCCTTCCTTCCGCCACTTCCTTCCGCCACTTCCTTCCTTCCGCCACTTCCTTCCTTCCTTTCTTCCTTCCTTCCTTCCTTCCTTCCTTCCTTCCGCCACTTCTTCCGCCACTTCCTTCCGCCACTTCCTTCCGCCACTTCCTTCCGCCACTTCCTTCCTTCTTTCCTTCCTTCCTTCCTTCCTTCCTTCCTTCCTTCCTTCCTTCCTTCCGCCACTTCCTTCCTTCCGCACTTCCTTCCGCACTTCCTTCCGCCACTTCCTTCCTTCTTCCTTCCGCCACTTCCTTCCTTCCTTCCTTCCTTCCTTCCGCCACTTCCTTCCTTCCTTCCTTCCGCCACTTCCTTCCTTCCGCCACTTCCTTCCTTCCTTCCGCCACTTCCTTCCGCCACTTCCTTCCTTCCTTCCTTACTTCCTTCCTTCCTTCCGCCACTTCCTTCCTTCCTTCCGCCACTTCCTTCCTTCCGCCACTTCCTTCCTTCCTTCCGCCACTTCCTTCCGCCACTTCCTTCCTTCCTTCCGCCACTTCCTTCCTTCCTTCCTTCCGCCACTTCCTTCCTTCCTTCCGCCACTTCCTTCCTTCCTTCCGCCACTTCCTTCCTTCCTTCCGCCACTTCCTTCCTTCCTTCCGCCACTTCCTTCCTTCCTTCCGCCACTTCCTTCCGCCACTTCCTTCCTTCCGCCACTTCCTTCCTTCCTTCCTTCCTTCCGCCACTTCCTTCCTTCCTTCCTTCCGCCACTTCCTTCCTTCCGCCACTTCCTTACTTCCGCCACTTCCTTCCTTCCGCCACTTCCTTCCGCCACTTCCTTCCGCCACTTCCTTCCGCCACTTCCTTCCGCCACTTCCTTCCTTCTTTCCTTCCTTCCTTCCTTCCTTCCTTCTTCCTTCCTTCCTTCCTTCCTTCCTTCCTTCCTTCCTTCCTTCCTTCCGCCACTTCCTTCCTTCCTTCCTTCCTTCCGCCACTTCCTTCCTTCCGCCACTTCCTTCCTTCCTTCCGCCACTTCTTCCTTCCTTCCGCCACTTCCTTCCTTCCTTCCGCCACTTCCTTCCTTCCGCCACTTCCTTCCTTCCTCCGCCACTTCCTTCCGCCACTTCCTTCCTTCCGCCACTTCCTTCCTTCCTTTCTTCCTTCCTTCCTTCCTTCCTTCCTTCCGCCACTTCCTTCCTTCCTTCCTTCCTTCCTTCCTTCCTTCCTTCCTTCCTTCCTTCCTTCCTTCCTTCCTTCCTTCCTTCCTTCCTTCCTTCCTTCCTTCCTTCCTTCCGCCACTTCCTTCCTTCCTTCCGCCACTTCCTTCCTTCCTTCCTTCCGCACTTCCTTCCTTCCGCCACTTCCTTCCTTCCTTCCGCCACTTCCTTCCTTCCTTCCGCCACTTCCTTCCTTCCGCCACTTCCTTCCTTCCTCCGCCACTTCCTTCCGCCACTTCCTTCCTTCCGCCACTTCCTTCCGCCACTTCCTTCCTTCCGCCACTTCCTTCCTTCCTTCCTTCCGCCACTTCCTTCCTTCCGCCACTTCCTTCCTTCCGCCACTTCCTTCCTTCCGCCACTTCCTTCCGCCACTTCCTTCCGCCACTTCCTTCCGCCACTTCCTTCCGCCACTTCCTTCCGCCACTTCCTTCCTTCTTTCCTTCCTTCCTTCCTTCCTTCCTTCCTTCCTCCTTCCTTCCTTCCGCCACTTCCTTCCTTCCGCCACTTCCTTCCGCCACTTCCTTCCGCCACTTCCTTCCTTCCTTCCTTCCGCCACTTCCTTCCTTCCTTCCTTCCGCCACTTCCTTCCTTCCTTCCTTCCGCCACTTCCTTCCTTCCGCCACTTCCTTCCTTCCTTCCGCCACTTCCTTCCGCCACTTCCTTCCTTCCTTCCGCCACTTCCTTCCTTCCTTCCGCCACTTCCTTCCTTCCTTCCGCACTTCCTTCCTTCCGCCACTTCCTTCCTTCCTTCCGCCACTTCCTTCCGCCACTTCCTTCCTTCCTTCCGCACTTCCTTCCTTCCTTCCGCCACTTCCTTCCTTCCTTCCGCCACTTCCTTCCTTCCTTCCGCCACTTCCTTCCTTCCTTCCGCCACTTCCTTCCTTCCGCCACTTCCTTCCTTCCTTCCGCCACTTCCTTCCGCCACTCCCTTCCTTCCGCCACTTCCTTCCTTCCGCCACTTCCTTCCTTCCGCCACTTCCTTCCTTCCGCCACTTCCTTCCGCCACTTCCTTCCGCCACTTCCTTCCGCCACTTCCTTCCGCCACTTCCTTCCTTCTTTCCTTCCTTCCTTCCTCCTTCCTTCCTTACTTCCTTCCTTCCTTCCTTCCTTCCTTCCGCCACATCCTTCCTTCCGCCACTTCCTTCCGCCACTTCCTTCCGCCACTTTCATTCTTCCTTCCTTCCGCCACTTCCTTCCTTCCTTCCTCCTTCCGCCACTTCCTTCCTTTCTTCCTTCCGCCACTTCCTTCCTTCGCCACTTCCTTCCTTCCTTCCGCCACTTCCTTCCTTCCTTCCTTCCGCCACTTCCTTCCTTCCGCCACTTCCTTCCTTCCTTCCGCCACTTCCTTCCTTCCTTCCGCCACTTCCTTCCTTCCTTCCGCCACTTCCTTCCTTCCGCCACTTCCTTCCTTCCTTCCGCCACTTCCTTCCGCCACTTCCTTCCTTCCGCCACTTCCTTCCGCCACTTTCTCCTTCCGCCACTTCCTTCCTTCCTTCCTTCCGCCACTTCCTTCCTTCCGCCACTTCCTTCCTTCCGCCACTTCCTTCCTTCCGCCACTTCCTTCCGCACTTCCTTCCGCCACTTCCTTCCGCCACTTCCTTCCGCCACTTCATTCCGCCACTTCCTTCCTTCCTTCTTTCCTTCCTTCCTTCCTTCCTTCCTTCCTTCCTTCCTTCCTTTCTTCCTTCCTTCCTTCCTTCCTTCTTCCTTCCTCTTCCGCCACTTCCTTCCTTCCGCCACTTCCTTCCGCCACTTCCTTCCGCCACTTCCTTCCTTCCTTCCTTCCGCCACTTCCTTCCTTCCTTCCTTCCGCCACTTCCTTCCTTCCTTCCTTCCGCCACTTCCTTCCTTCCGCCACTTCCTTCCTTCCTTCCGCCACTTCCTTCCGCCACTTCCTTCCTTCCTTCCGCCACTTCCTTCCTTCCTTCCGCCACTTCCTTCCTTCCTTCCGCCACTTCCTTCCTTCCGCCACTTCCTTCCTTCCTTCCGCCACTTCCTTCCGCCACTTCCTTCCTTCCTTCCGCCACTTCCTTCCTTCCTTCCGCCACTTCCTTCCTTCCTTCCGCCACTTCCTTCCTTCCTTCCGCCACTTCCTTCCTTCCGCCACTTCCTTCCTTCCTTCCGCACTTCCTTCCGCCACTTCCTTCCTTCCGCCACTTCCTTCCTTCCTTCCTTCCTTCCGCCACTTCCTTCCTTCCTTCCTTCCGCCACTTCCTTCCTTCCGCCACTTCCTTCCTTCCGCCACTTCCTTCCTTCCGCCACTTCCTTCCGCCACTTCCTTCCGCCACTTCCTTCCGCCACTTCCTTCCTTCTTTCCTTCCTTCCTTCCTTCCTTCCTTCCTTCCTTCCTTCCGCCACTTCCTTCCTTCCGCCACTTCCTTCCGCCACTTCCTTCCGCCACTTTCATTCCTTCCTTCCTTCCGCCACTTCCTTCCTTCCTTCCTTCCTTCCTTCCTTCCGCCACTTCCTTCCTTTCTTCCTTCCGCCACTTCCTTCCTTCCGCCACTTCCTTCCTTCCTTCCGCCACTTCCTTCCGCCACTTCCTTCCTTCCTTCCGCCACTTCCTTCCTTCCTTCCGCCACTTCCTCCTTCCTTCCGCCACTTCCTTCCTTCCGCCACTTCCTTCCTTCCTTCGCCACTTCCTTCCGCACTTCCTTCCTTCCTTCCGCCACTTCCTTCCTTCCTTCCGCACTTCCTTCCTTCCTTCCGCCACTTCCTTCCTTCCTTCCGCCACTTCCTTCCTTCCTTCCGCCACTTCCTTCCTTCCGCCACTTCCTTCCTTCCTTCCGCCACTTCCTTCCTTCCTTCCGCCACTTCCTTCCTTCCTTCCGCCACTTCCTTCCTTCCTTTCTTCCTTCCTTCCGCCACTTCCTTCCTTCCTTCCTTCCGCCACTTCCTTCCTTCCGCCACTTCCTTCCTTCCGCCACTTCCTTCCTTCCGCCACTTCCTTCCTTCCGCCACTTCCTTCCTTCCTTCCTTCCGCCACTTCCTTCCTTCCGCCACTTCCTTCCTCCACTTCCTTCCTTCCGCCACTTCCTTCCTTCCTTTCCGCCACTTCCTTCCTTCCGCCACTTCCTTCCTTCCTTCCACCACTTCCTTTCTTCCTTCCTTCCTTCCTTCCTTCCTTCCTTCCGCCACTTCCTTCCTTCCTTCCTTCCTTCCTTCCTTCCTTCCTTCCTTCCTTCCTTCCTTCCTTCCTTCCTTCCTTCCTTCCTTCCTTCCTTCCGACACTTCCTTCCTCCTTCCTTCCTTCCTTCCTTCCTTCCTTCCTTCCTTCCTTCCTTCCTTCCTTCCTTCCTTCCTTCCTTCCTTCCTTCCTTCCTTCCTTCCTTCCTTCCTTCCGCCACTTCCTTCCTTCCTTCCTTCCGCCACTTCCTTCCTTCCGCCACTTCCTTCCTTCCTTCCGCCACTTCCTTCCTTCCTTCCGCCACTTCCTTCCTTCCTTCCGCCACTTCCTTCCTTCCGCCACTTCCTTCCTTCCGCCACTTCCTTCCTTCCTTCCGCCACTTCCTTCCGCCACTTCCTTCCTTCCGCCACTTCCTTCCGCCACTTCCTTCCTTCCGCCACTTTCCTTCCTTCCTTCCTTCCGCCACTTCCTTCCTTCCGCCACTTCCTTCCTTCCGCCACTTCCTTCCTTCCACCACTTCCTTCCGCCACTTCCTTCCGCCACTTCCTTCCGCCACTTCCTTCCGCCACTTCCTTCCGCCAATTCCTTCCTTCTTTCCTTCCTTCCTTCCTTCCTTCCTTCCTTCCGCCACTTCCTTCCTTCCGCCACTTCCTTCCGCCACTTCCTTCCGCCACTTCCTTCCTTCCTTCCTTCCGCCACTTCCTTCCTTCCTTCCTTCCGCCACTTCCTTCCTTCCTTCCTTCCGCCACTTCCTTCCTTCCGCCACTTCCTTCCTTCCTTCCGCCACTTCCTTCCGCCACTTCCTTCCTTCCTTCCGCCACTTCCTTCCTTCCTTCCGCCACTTCCTTCCTTCCTTCCGCCACTTCCTTCCTTCCGCCACTTCCTTCCTTCCTTCCGCCACTTCCTTCCGCCACTTCCTTCCTTCCTTCCGCCACTTCCTTCCTTCCTTCCGCCACTTCCTTCCTTCCTTCCGCCACTTCCTTCCTTCCTTCCGCCACTTCCTTCCTTCCGCCACTTCCTTCCTTCCTTCCGACACTTCCTTCCGCCACTTCCTTCCTTCCGCCACTTCCTTCCTTCCTTCCTTCCTTCCTTCCGCCACTTCCTTCCTTCCTTCCTTCCTTCCGCCACTTCCTTCCTTCCGCCACTTCCTTCCTTCCGCCACTTCCTTCCTTCCGCCACTTCCTTCCGCCACTTCCTTCCGCCACTTCCTTCCGCCACTTCCTTCCGCCACTTCCTTCCTTCTTTTTCCTTCCTTCCTTCCTTCCTTCCTTCCTTCCTTCCTTCCTTCCTTCCTTCCTTCCTTCCTTCCTTCTTCCTTCCTTCCTTCCTTCCTTCCTTCCTTCCTTCCTTCCGCCACTTCCTTCCTTCCTTCCTTCCTTCCGCCACTTCCTTCCTTCCGCCACTTCCTTCCGCCACTTCCTTCCGCCACTTCCTTCCTTCCTTCCTTCCGCCACTTCCTTCCTTCCTTCCTTCCGCCACTTCCTTCCTTCCTTCCTTCCGCCACTTCCTTCCTTCCGCCACTTCCTTCCTTCCTTCCGCCACTTCCTTCCGCCACTTCCTTCCTTCCTTCCGCCACTTCCTTCCTTCCTTCCGCCACTTCCTTCCTTCCTTCCGCCACTTCCTTCCTTCCGCCACTTCCTTCCTTCCTTCCGCCACTTCCTTCCTTCCTTCCGCCACTTCCTTCCTTCCGCCACTTCCTTCCTTCCTTCCGCCACTTCCTTCCTTCCTTCCGCCACTTCCTTCCTTCCTTCCGCCACTTCCTTCCTTCCTTTCTTCCTTCCTTCCGCCACTTCCTTCCTTCCTTCCTTCCGCCACTTCCTTCCTTCCGCCACTTCCTTCCTTCCGCCACTTCCTTCCTTCCGCCACTTCCTTCCTTCCGCCACTTCCTTCCTTCCTTCCTTCCGCCACTTCCTTCCTTCCGCCACTTCCTTCCGCCACTTCCTTCCGCCACTTCCTTCCGCCACTTCCTTCCTTCCGCCACTTCCTTCCTTCCTTCCGCCACTTCCTTCCTTCCGCCACTTCCTTCCTTCCTTCCACCACTTCCTTTCTTCCTTCCTTCCTTCCTTCCTTCCTTCCTTCCGCCACTTCCTTCCTTCCTTCCTTCCTTCCTTCCTTCCTTCCTTCCTTCCTTCCTTCCTTCCTTCCTTCCTTCCTTCCTTCCTTCCTTCCTTCCTTCCTTCCTTCCGACACTTCCTTCCTTCCTTCCTTCCTTCCTTCCTTCCTTCCTTCCTTCCTTCCTTCCTTCCTTCCTTCCTTCCTTCCTTCCTTCCTTCCTTCCTTCCCCTTCCCGCCACTTCCTTCCTTCCTTCCTTCCGCCACTTCCTTCCTTCCGCCACTTCCTTCCTTCCTTCCGCCACTTCCTTCCTTCCTTCCGCCACTTCCTTCCTTCCTTCCGCCACTTCCTTCCTTCCTTCCGCCACTTCCTTCCTTCCGCCACTTCCTTCCTTCCTTCCGCCACTTCCTTCCGCCACTTCCTTCCTTCCCGCCACTTCCTTCCGCCACTTCCTTCCTTCCGCCACTTCCTTCCTTCCTTCCTTCCGCCACTTCCTTCCTTCCGCCACTTCCTTCCTTCCGCCACTTCCTTCCTTCCACCACTTCCTTCCGCCACTTCCTTCCGCCACTTCCTTCCGCCACTTCCTTCCGCCACTTCCTTCCGCCAATTCCTTCCTTCTTTCCTTCCTTCCTTCCTTCCTTCCTTCCTTCCTTCCGCCACTTCCTTCCTTCCGCCACTTCCTTCCGCCACTTCCTTCCGCCACTTCCTTCCTTCCTTCCTTCCGCCACTTCCTTCCTTCCTTCCTTCCGCCACTTCCTTCCTTCCTTCCTTCCGCCACTTCCTTCCTTCCGCCACTTCCTTCCTTCCTTCCGCCACTTCCTTCCGCCACTTCCTTCCTTCCTTCCGCCACTTCCTTCCTTCCTTCCGCCACTTCCTTCCTTCCTTCCGCCACTTCCTTCCTTCCGCCACTTCCTTCCTTCCTTCCGCCACTTCCTTCCGCCACTTCCTTCCTTCCTTCCGCCACTTCCTTCCTTCCTTCCGCCACTTCCTTCCTTCCTTCCGCCACTTCCTTCCTTCCTTCCGCCACTTCCTTCCTTCCGCCACTTCCTTCCTTCCTTCCGACACTTCCTTCCGCCACTTCCTTCCTTCCGCCACTTCCTTCCTTCCTTCCTTCCTTCCTTCCGCCACTTCCTTCCTTCCTTCCTTCCTTCCGCCACTTCCTTCCTTCCGCCACTTCCTTCCTTCCGCCACTTCCTTCCTTCCGCCACTTCCTTCCTTCCGCCACTTCCTTCCGCCACTTCCTTCCGCCACTTCCTTCCGCCACTTCCTTCCGCCACTTCCTTCCTTCTTTCCTTCCTTCCTTCCTTCCTTCCTTCCTTCCTTCCTTCCTTCCTTCCTTCCTTCCTTCCTTCCTTCCTTCCTTCCTTCCTTCCTTCCTTCCTTCCTTCCTTCCTTCCTTCCTTCCTTCCATCCTTCCGCCACTTCCTTCCTTCCTTCCTTCCTTCCGCCACTTCCTTCCTTCCGCCACTTCCTTCCGCCACTTCCTTCCGCCACTTTCATTCCTTCCTTCCTTCCGCCACTTCCTTCCTTCCTTCCTTCCTTCTGCCACTTCCTTCCTTTCTTCCTTCCGCCACTTCCTTCCTTCCGCCACTTCCTTCCTTCCTTCCGCCACTTCCTTCCGCCACTTCCTTCCTTCCTTCCGCCACTTCCTTCCTTCCTTCCGCCACTTCCTTCCTTCCTTCCGCCACTTCCTTCCTTCCGCCACTTCCTTCCTTCCTTCCGCCACTTCCTTCCGCCACTTCCTTCCTTCCTTCCGCCACTTCCTTCCTTCCTTCCGCCACTTCCTTCCTTCCTTCCGCCACTTCCTTCCTTCCTTCCGCCACTTCCTTCCTTCCTTCCGCCACTTCCTTCCTTCCGCCACTTCCTTCCTTCCTTCCGCCACTTCCTTCCGCCACTTCCTTCCTTCCGCCACTTCCTTCCTTCCTTTCTTCCTTCCTTCCGCCACTTCCTTCCTTCCTTCCTTCCGCCACTTCCTTCCTTCCGCCACTTCCTTCCTTCCGCCACTTCCTTCCTTCCGCCACTTCCTTCCTTCCGCCACTTCCTTCCTTCCTTCCTTCCGCCACTTCCTTCCTTCCGCCACTTCCTTCCGCCACTTCCTTCCGCCACTTCCTTCCGCCACTTCCTTCCTTCCGCCACTTCCTTCCTTCCTTCCGCCACTTCCTTCCTTCCGCCACTTCCTTCCTTCCTTCCACCACTTCCTTCCTTCCTTCCTTCCGCCACTTCCTTCCTTCCGCCACTTCCTTCCTTCCGCCACTTCCTTCCGCCACTTCCTTCCTTCCTTCCTTCCTTCCTTCCTTCCTTCCTTCCTTCCTTCCTTCCTTCCTTCCTTCCTTCCTTCCTTCCTTCCTTCCTTCCTTCCTTCCTTCCTTCCTTCCTTCCTTCCGACACTTCCTTCCTTCCTTCCTTCCGACACTTCCTTCCGACACTTCCTTCCGACACTTCCTTCCGACACTTCCTTCCTTCCTTCCTTCCGCCACTTCCTTCCTTCCGCCACTTCCTTCCTTCCTTCCGCCACTTCCTTCCGCCACTTCCTTCCTTCCTTCCGCCACTTCCTTCCTTCCTTCCGCCACTTCCTTCCTTCCTTCCGCCACTTCCTTCCTTCCGCCACTTCCTTCCTTCCTTCCGCCACTTCCTTCCGCCACTTCCTTCCTTCCTTCCGCCACTTCCTTCCTTCCTTCCGCCACTTCCTTCCTTCCTTCCGCCACTTCCTTCCTTCCTTCCGCCACTTCCTTCCTTCCTTCCGCCACTTCCTTCCTTCCGCCACTTCCTTCCTTCCTTCCGCCACTTCCTTCCGCCACTTCCTTCCTTCCGCCACTTCCTTCCTTCCTTCCTTCCTTCCGCCACTTCCTTCCTTCCTTCCTTCCGCCACTTCCTTCCTTCCGCCACTTCCTTCCTTCCGCCACTTCCTTCCTTCCGCCACTTCCTTCCTTCCGCCACTTCCTTCCGCCACTTCCTTCCGCCACTTCCTTCCGCCACTTCCTTCCGCCACTTCCTTCCTTCTTTCCTTCCTTCCTTCCTTCCTTCCTTCCTTCCTTCCTTCCTTCCGCCACTTCCTTCCTTCCGCCACTTCCTTCCGCCAATTCCTTCCGCCACTTTCATTCCTTCCTTCCTTCCGCCACTTCCTTCCTTCCTTCCTTCCGCCACTTCCTTCCTTTCTTCCTTCCGCCACTTCCTTCCTTCCGCCACTTCCTTCCTTCCTTCCGCCACTTCCTTCCGCCACTTCCTTCCTTCCTTCCGCCACTTCCTTCCTTCCTACCGCCACTTCCTTCCTTCCTTCCTTCCGCCACTTCCTTCCTTCCGCCACTTCCTTCCTTCCTTCCGCCACTTCCTTAAGCCACTTCCTTCCTTCCTTCCTTCCGCCACTTCCTTCCTTCCTTCCGCCACTTCCTTCCTTCCTTCCGCCACTTCCTTCCTTCCTTCCGCCACTTCCTTCCTTCCGCCACTTCCTTCCTTCCTTCCGCCACTTCGTTCCGCCACTTCCTTCCTTCCGCCACTTCCTTCCGCCACTTCCTTCCTTCCGCCACTTCCTTCCTTCCTTCCTTCCGCCACTTCCTTCCTTCCGCCACTTCCTTCCTTCGGCCACTTCCTTCCTTCCGCCACTTCCTTCCGCCACTTCCTTCCGCCACTTCCTTCCGCCACTTCCTTCCGCCACTTCCTTCCGCCACTTCCTTCCTTCTTTCCTTCCTTCCTTCCTTCCTTCCTTCCTTCCTTCCTTCCGCCACTTCCTTCCTTCCGCCACTTCCTTCCGCCACTTCCTTCCGCCACTTCCTTCCTTCCTTCCTTCCGCCACTTCCTTCCTTCCTTCCTTCCGCCACTTCCTTCCTTCCTTCCTTCCGCCACTTCCTTCCTTCCGCCACTTCCTTCCTTCCTTCCGCCACTTCCTTCCGCCACTTCCTTCCTTCCTTCCTTACTTCCTTCCTTCCTTCCGCCACTTCCTTCCTTCCTTCCGCCACTTCCTTCCTTCCGCCACTTCCTTCCTTCCTTCCGCCACTTCCTTCCGCCACTTCCTTCCTTCCTTCCGCCACTTCCTTCATTCCTTCCTTCCGCCACTTCCTTCCTTCCTTCCGCCACTTCCTTCCTTCCTTCCGCCACTTCCTTCCTTCCTTCCGCCACTTCCTTCCTTCCTTCCGCCACTTCCTTCCTTCCTTCCGCCACTTCCTTCCGCCACTTCCTTCCTTCCGCCACTTCCTTCCTTCCTTCCTTCCTTCCGCCACTTCCTTCCTTCCTTCCTTCCGCCACTTCCTTCCTTCCGCCACTTCCTTCCTTCCGCCACTTCCTTCCTTCCGCCACTTCCTTCCGCCACTTCCTTCCGCCACTTCCTTCCGCCACTTCCTTCCGCCACTTCCTTCCTTCTTTCCTTCCTTCCTTCCTTCCTTCCTTCCTTCCTTCCTTCCGCCACTTCCTTCCTTCCGCCACTTCCTTCCGCCACTTCCTTCCGCCACTTTCATTCCTTCCTTCCTTCCGCCACTTCCTTCCTTCCTTCCTTCCTTCCGCCACTTCCTTCCTTTCTTCCTTCCGCCACTTCCTTCCTTCCGCCACTTCCTTCCTTCCTTCCGCCACTTCCTTCCTTCCTTCCTTCCGCCACTTCCTTCCTTCCGCCACTTCCTTCCTTCCTTCCGCCACTTCCTTCCTTCCTTCCGCCACTTCCTTCCTTCCTTCCGCCACTTCCTTCCTTCCGCCACTTCCTTGCTTCCTTCCGCCACTTCCTTCCGCCACTTCCTTCCTTCCGCCACTTCCTTCCGCCACTTCCTTCCTTCCGCCACTTCCTTCCTTCCTTCCTTCCGCCACTTCCTTCCTTCCGCCACTTCCTTCCTTCCGCCACTTCCTTCCTTCCGCCACTTCCTTCCGCCACTTCCTTCCGCCACTTCCTTCCGCCACTTCCTTCCGCCACTTCCTTCCGCCACTTCCTTCCTTCTTTCCTTCCTTCCTTCCTTCCTTCCTTCCTTCCTTCCTTCCTTCCGCCACTTCCTTCCTTCCGCCACTTCCTTCCGCCACTTCCTTCCGCCACTTCCTTCCTTCCTTCCTTCCGCCACTTCCTTCCTTCCTTCCTTCCGCCACTTCCTTCCTTCCTTCCTTCCGCCACTTCCTTCCTTCCGCCACTTCCTTCCTTCCTTCCGCCACTTCCTTCCGCCACTTCCTTCCTTCCTTCCGCCACTTCCTTCCTTCCTTCCGCCACTTCCTTCCTTCCTTCCGCCACTTCCTTCCTTCCTTCCGCCACTTCCTTCCTTCCGCCACTTCCTTCCTTCCTTCCGCCACTTCCTTCCGCCACTTCCTTCCTTCCTTCCGCCACTTCCTTCCTTCCTTCCGCCACTTCCTTCCTTCCTTCCGCCACTTCCTTCCTTCCTTCCGCCACTTCCTTCCTTCCGCCACTTCCTTCCTTCCTTCCGCCACTTCCTTCCGCCACTTCCTTCCTTCCGCCACTTCCTTCCTTCCTTCCTTCCTTCCGCCACTTCCTTCCTTCCTTCCTTCCGCCACTTCCTTCCTTCCGCCACTTCCTTCCTTCCGCCACTTCCTTCCTTCCGCCACTTCCTTCCTTCCGCCACTTCCTTCCGCCACTTCCTTCCGCCACTTCCTTCCGCCACTTCCTTCCGCCACTTCCTTCCTTCTTTCCTTCCTTCCTTCCTTCCTTCCTTCCTTCCTTCCTTCCTTCCGCCACTTCCTTCCTTCCGCCACTTCCTTCCGCCACTTCCTTCCGCCACTTTCATTCCTTCCTTCCTTCCGCCACTTCCTTCCTTTCTTCCTTCCGCCACTTCCTTCCTTCCGCCACTTCCTTCCTTCCTTCCGCCACTTCCTTCCGCCACTTCCTTCCTTCCTTCCGCCACTTCCTTCCTTCCTTCCGCCACTTCCTTCCTTCCTTCCGCCACTTCCTTCCTTCCGCCACTTCCTTCCTTCCTTCCGCCACTTCCTTCCGCCACTTCCTTCCTTCCTTCCGCCACTTCCTTCCTTCCTTCCGCCACTTCCTTCCTTCCTTCCGCCACTTCCTTCCTTCCTTCCGCCACTTCCTTCCTTCCTTCCGCCACTTCCTTCCTTCCGCCACTTCCTTCCTTCCTTCCGCCACTTCCTTCCTTCCTTCCGCCACTTCCTTCCTTCCTTCCGCCACTTCCTTCCTTCCTTTCTTCCTTCCTTCCGCCACTTCCTTCCTTCCTTCCTTCCGCCACTTCCTTCCTTCCGCCACTTCCTTCCTTCCGCCACTTCCTTCCTTCCGCCACTTCCTTCCTTCCGCCACTTCCTTCCTTCCTTCCTTCCGCCACTTCCTTCCTTCCGCCACTTCCTTCCGCCACTTCCTTCCGCCACTTCCTTCCGCCACTTCCTTCCTTCCGCCACTTCCTTCCTTCCTTCCGCCACTTCCTTCCTTCCGCCACTTCCTTCCTTCCTTCCACCACTTCCTTTCTTCCTTCCTTCCTTCCTTCCTTCCTTCCTTCCTTCCTTCCTTCCTTCCTTCCTTCCTTCCTTCCTTCCTTCCTTCCTTCCTTCCTTCCTTCCTTCCTTCCTTCCGACACTTCCTTCCTTCCTTCCTTCCTTCCTTCCTTCCTTCCTTCCTTCCTTCCTTCCGCCACTTCCTTCCTTCCTTCCTTCCGCCACTTCCTTCCTTCCTTCCTTCCGCCACTTCCTTCCTTCCGCCACTTCCTTCCTTCCTTCCGCCACTTCCTTCCTTCCTTCCGCCACTTCCTTCCTTCCTTCCGCCACTTCCTTCCTTCCTTCCGCCACTTCCTTCCTTCCGCCACTTCCTTCCTTCCTTCCGCCACTTCCTTCCGCCACTTCCTTCCTTCCGCCACTTCCTTCCGCCACTTCCTTCCTTCCGCCACTTCCTTCCTTCCTTCCTTCCGCCACTTCCTTCCTTCCGCCACTTCCTTCCTTCCGCCACTTCCTTCCTTCCGCCACTTCCTTCCGCCACTTCCTTCCGCCACTTCCTTCCGCCACTTCCTTCCGCCACTTCCTTCCGCCACTTCCTTCCTTCTTTCCTTCCTTCCTTCCTTCCTTCCTTCCTTCCTTCCTTCCTTCCGACACTTCCTTCCTTCCGCCACTTCCTTCCGACACTTCCTTCCGACACTTCCTTCCTTCCTTCCTTCCGCCACTTCCTTCCTTCCTTCCTTCCGCCACTTCCTTCCTTCCTTCCTTCCGCCACTTCCTTCCTTCCGCCACTTCCTTCCTTCCTTCCGCCACTTCCTTCCGCCACTTCTTTCCTTCCTTCCGCCACTTCCTTCCTTCCTTCCGCCACTTCCTTCCTTCCTTCCTTCCGCCACTTCCTTCCTTCCGCCACTTCCATCCTTCCTTCCGCCACTTCCTTCCGCCACTTCCTTCCTTCCTTCCGCCACTTCCTTCCTTCCTTCCGCCACTTCCTTCCTTCCTTCCGCCACTTCCTTCCTTCCTTCCGCCACTTCCTTCCTTCCTTCCGCCACTTCCTTCCTTCCGCCACTTCCTTCCTTCCTTCCGCCACTTCCTTCCGCCACTTCCTTCCTTCCGCCACTTCCTTCCTTCCTTCCTTCCTTCCTTCCGCCACTTCCTTCCTTCCTTCCTTCCGCCACTTCCTTCCTTCCGCCACTTCCTTCCTTCCGCCACTTCCTTCCTTCCGCCACTTCCTTCCTTCCGCCACTTCCTTCCGCCACTTCCTTCCGCCACTTCCTTCCGCCACTTCCTTCCGCCACTTCCTTCCTTCTTTCCTTCCTTCCTTCCTTCCTTCCTTCCTTCCTTCCTTCCTTCCGCCACTTCCTTCCTTCCGCCACTTCCTTCCGCCACTTCCTTCCGCCACTTTCATTCCTTCCTTCCTTCCGCCACTTCCTTCCTTCCTTCCTTCCTTCCGCCACTTCCTTCCTTTCTTCCTTCCTTCCGACACTTCCTTCCTTCCGCCACTTCCTTCCTTCCTTCCGCCACTTCCTTCCGCCACTTCCTTCCTTCCTTCCGCCACTTCCTTCCTTCCTTCCGCCACTTCCTTCCTTCCTTCCGCCACTTCCTTCCTTCCGCCACTTCCTTCCTTCCTTCCGCCACTTCCTTCCTTCCTTCCGCCACTTCCTTCCTTCCTTCCGCCACTTCCTTCCTTCCTTCCGCCACTTCCTTCCTTCCTTCCGCCACTTCCTTCCTTCCTTCCGCCACTTCCTTCCTTCCTTCCGCCACTTCCTTCCTTCCGCCACTTCCTTCCTTCCTTCCGCCACTTCTTTCCGCCACTTCCTTCCTTCCGCCACTTCCTTCCTTCCTTTCTTCCTTCCTTCCGCCACTTCCTTCCTTCCTTCCTTCCGCCACTTCCTTCCTTCCGCCACTTCCTTCCTTCCGCCACTTCCTTCCTTCCGCCACTTCCTTCCTTCCGCCACTTCCTTCCTTCCTTCCTTCCGCCACTTCCTTCCTTCCGCCACTTCCTTCCGCCACTTCCTTCCGCCACTTCCTTCCGCCACTTCCTTCCTTCCGCCACTTCCTTCCTTCCTTCCGCCACTTCCTTCCTTCCGCCACTTCCTTCCTTCCTTCCACCACTTCCTTCCTTCCTTCCTTCCGCCACTTCCTTCCTTCCGCCACTTCCTTCCTTCCGCCACTTCCTTCCGCCACTACCTTCCTTCCTTCCTTCCTTCCTTCCTTCCTTCCTTCCTTCCTTCCTTCCTTCCTTCCTTCCTTCCTTCCTTCCTTCCTTCCTTCCTTCCTTCCGACACTTCCTTCCGACACTTCCTTCCGACACTTCCTTCCTTCCTTCCTTCCGCCACTTCCTTCCTTCCGCCACTTCCTTCCTTCCTTCCGCCACTTCCTTCCGCCACTTCCTTCCTTCCTTCCGCCACTTCCTTCCTTCCTTCCGCCACTTCCTTCCTTCCTTCCGCCACTTCCTTCCTTCCGCCACTTCCTTCCTTCCTTCCGCCACTTCCTTCCGCCACTTCCTTCCTTCCTTCCTTCCGCCACTTCCTTCCTTCCTTCCGACACTTCCTTCCTTCCTTCCGCCACTTCCTTCCTTCCTTCCGCCACTTCCTTCCTTCCGCCACTTCCTTCCTTCCTTCCGCCACTTCCTTCCGCCACTTCCTTCCTTCCGCCACTTCCTTCCTTCCTTCCTTCCTTCCGCCACTTCCTTCCTTCCTTCCTTCCGCCACTTCCTTCCTTCCGCCACTTCCTTCCTTCCGCCACTTCCTTCCTTCCGCCACTTCCTTCCTTCCGCCACTTCCTTCCGCCACTTCCTTCCGCCACTTCCTTCCGCCACTTCCTTCCTTCTTTCCTTCCTTCCTTCCTTCCTTCCTTCCTTCCTTCCTTCCTTCCTTCCGCCACTTCCTTCCTTCCGCCACTTCCTTCCTTCCGCCACTTCCTTCCGCCACTTTCATTCCTTCCTTCCTTCCGCCACTTCCTTCCTTCCTTCCTTCCGCCACTTCCTTCCTTTCTTCCTTCCGCCACTTCCTTCCTTCCGCCACTTCCTTCCTTCCTTCCGCCACTTCCTTCCGCCACTTCCTTCCTTCCTTCCGCCACTTCCTTCCTTCCTACCGCCACTTCCTTCCTTCCTTCCTTCCGCCACTTCCTTCCTTCCGCCACTTCCTTCCTTCCTTCCGCCACTTCCTTCCGCCACTTCCTTCCTTCCTTCCTTCCGCCACTTCCTTCCTTCCTTCCGCCACTTCCTTCCTTCCTTCCGCCACTTCCTTCCTTCCTTCCGCCACTTCCTTCCTTCCTTCCGCCACTTCCTTCCTTCCGCCACTTCCTTCCTTCCTTCCGCCACTTCCTTCCGCCACTTCCTTCCTTCCGCCACTTCCTTCCTTCCTTCCTTTCTTCCTTCCTTCCTTCCTTCCTTCCTTCCTTCCTTCCTTCCTTCCTTCCTTCCTTCCTTCCTTCCTTCCTTCCTTCCTTCCTTCCGCCACTTCCTTCCTTCCTTCCTTCCTTCCGCCACTTCCTTCCTTCCTTCCTTCCTTCCTTCCTTCCTTCCTTCCTTCCTTCCTTCCTTCCTTCCTTCCTTCCTTCCTTCCTTCCTTCCTTCCGCCACTTCCTTCCTTCCTTCCTTCCGCCACTTCCTTCCTTCCGCCACTTCCTTCCTTCCTTCCGCCACTTCCTTCCTTCCTTCCGCCACTTCCTTCCTTCCTTCCGCCACTTCCTTCCTTCCTTCCGCCACTTCCTTCCTTCCGCCACTTCCTTCCTTCCTTCCGCCACTTCCTTCCGCCACTTCCTTCCTTCCGCCACTTCCTTCCTTCCTTCCTTCCGCCACTTCCTTCCTTCCGCCACTTCCTTCCTTCCGCCACTTCCTTCCTTCCGCCACTTCCTTCCGCCACTTCCTTCCGCCACTTCCTTCCGCCACTTCCTTCCGCCACTTCCTTCCGCCACTTCCTTCCTTCTTTCCTTCCTTCCTTCCTTCCTTCCTTCCTTCCTTCCTTCCTTCCTTCCTTCCTTCCTTCCTTCCTTCCGCCACTTCCTTCCTTCCTTCCTTCCGCCACTTCCTTCCTTCCGCCACTTCCTTCCTTCCTTCCGCCACTTCCTTCCTTCCTTCCGCCACTTCCTTCCTTCCTTCCGCCACTTCCTTCCTTCCTTCCGCCACTTCCTTCCTTCCTTCCGCCACTTCCTTCCTTCCGCCACTTCCTTCCTTCCTTCCGCCACTTCCTTCCGCCACTTCCTTCCTTCCGCCACTTCCTTCCTTCCTTCCTTCCTTCCGCCACTTCCTTCCTTCCGCCACTTCCTTCCTTCCGCCACTTCCTTCCTTCCGCCACTTCCTTCCGCCACTTCCTTCCGCCACTTCCTTCCGCCACTTCCTTCCGCCACTTCCTTCCTTCTTTCCTTCCTTCCTTCCTTCCTTCCTTCCTTCCTTCCTTCCTTCCTTCCTTCCTTCCTTCCTTCCTTCCGCCACTTCCTTCCTTCCGCCACTTCCTACCGCCACTTCCTTCCGCCACTTCCTTCCTTCCTTCCTTCCGCCACTTCCTTCCTTCCTTCCTTCCGCCACTTCCTTCCTTCCGCCACTTCCTTCCTTCCTTCCTTCCTTCCTTCCTTCCTTCCTTCCTTCCTTCCTTCCTTCCTTCCTTCCTTCCTTCCTTCCTTCCTTCCTTCCTTCCTTCCTTCCGCCACTTCCTTTCTTCCTTCCGCCACTTCCTTCCTTCCTTCCGCCACTTCCTTCCTTCCTTCCGCCACTTCCTTCCTTCCGCCACTTCCTTCCTTCCTTCCGCCACTTCCTTCCGCCACTTCCTTCCTTCCTTCCGCCACTTCCTTCCTTCCTTCCGCCACTTCCTTCCTTCCTTCCGCCACTTCCTTCCTTCCTTCCGCCACTTCCTTCCTTCCGCCACTTCCTTCCTTCCTTCCGCCACTTCCTTCCGCCACTTCCTTCCTTCCGCCACTTCCTTCCTTCCTTCCTTCCTTCCTTCCTTCCGCCACTTCCTTCCTTCCTTCCTTCCGCCACTTCCTTCCTTCCGCCACTTCCTTCCTTCCGCCACTTCCTTCCTTCCGCCACTTCCTTCCTTCCGCCACTTCCTTCCGCCACTTACTTCCGCCACTTCCTTCCGCCACTTCCTTCCGCCACTTCCTTCCTTCTTTCCTTCCTTCCTTCCTTCCTTCCTTCCTTCCTTCCTTCCTTCCTTCCTTCCTTCCTTCCTTCCTTCCTTCCTTCCTTCCTTCCTTCCTTCCTTCCTTCCGCCACTTCCTTCCGCCACTTTCATTCCTTCCTTCCTTCCGCCACTTCCTTCCTTCCTTCCTTCCGCCACTTCCTTCCTTTCTTCCTTCCGCCACTTCCTTCCTTCCGCCACTTCCTTCCTTCCTTCCGCCACTTCCTTCCGCCACTTCCTTCCTTCCTTCCGCCACTTCCTTCCTTCCTTCCGCCACTTCCTTCCTTCCTTCCGCCACTTCCTTCCTTCCGCCACTTCCTTCCTTCCTTCCGCCACTTCCTTCCGCCACTTCCTTCCTTCCTTCCTTCCGCCACTTCCTTCCTTCCTTCCGCCACTTCCTTCCTTCCTTCCGCCACTTCCTTCCTTCCTTCCGCCACTTCCTTCCTTCCTTCCGCCACTTCCTTCCTTCCGCCACTTCCTTCCTTCCTTCCGCCACTTCCTTCCGCCACTTCCTTCCTTCCGCCACTTCCTTCCTTCCTTTCTTCCTTCCTTCCGCCACTTCCTTACTTCCTTCCTTCCGCCACTTCCTTCCTTCCGCCACTTCCTTCCTTCCGCCACTTCCTTCCTTCCGCCACTTCCTTCCTGCCGCCACTTCCTTCCTTCCTTCCTTCCGCCACTTCCTTCCGCCACTTCCTTCCGCCACTTCCTTCCGCCACTTCCTTCCGCCACTTCCTTCCTTCCGCCACTTCCTTCCTTCCTTCCGCCACTTCCTTCCTTCCGCCACTTCCTTCCTTCCTTCCACCACTTCCTTCCTTCCTTCCTTCCGCCACTTCCTTCCTTCCGCCACTTCCTTCCTTCCGCCACTTCTTTCCGCCACTTCCTTCCGCCACTTCCTTCCTTCCTTCCTTCCTTCCTTCCTTCCTTCCTTCCTTCCTTCCTTCCTTCCTTCCTTCCTTCCTTCCTTCCTTCCTTCCTTCCTTCCTTCCTTCCTTCCTTCCTTCCTTCCGACACTTCCTTCCGACACTTCCTTCCGACACTTCCTTCCTTCCTTCCGACACTTCCTTCCTTCCTTCCTTCCTTCCTTCCTTCCTTCCTTCCTTCCTTCCTTCCTTCCTTCCTTCCTTCCTTCCTTCCTTCCGCCACTTCCTTCCTTCCTTCCGCCACTTCCTTCCGCCACTTCCTACCGCCACTTCCTTCCTTCCTTCCTTCCTTCCTTCCTTCCTTCCTTCCTTCCTTCCTTCCTTCCTTCCTTCCTTCCTTCCTTCCTTCCTTCCTTCCTTCCTTCCTTCCTTCCTTCCTTCCTTCCGCCACTTCCTTCCGCCACTTCCTTCCGCCACTTCCTTCCGCCACTTCCTTCCGCCACTTCCTTCCTTCCTTCCTTCCTTCCTTCCTTCCTTCCTTCCTTCCTTCCTTCCTTCCTTCCTTCCGCCACTTCCTTCCTTCCTTCCGCCACTTCCTTCCTTCCTTCCGCCACTTCCTTCCTTCCTTCCGCCACTTCCTTCCTTCCTTCCTTCCGCCACTTCCTTCCTTCCTTCCGCCACTTCCTTCCTTCCTTCCTTCCGCCACTTCCTTCCTTCCGCCACTTCCTTCCTTCTGCCACTTCCTTCCTTCCTTCCTTCCTTCCTTCCTTCCTTCCTTCCTTCCTTCCTTCCTTCCGCCACTTCCTTCCGCCACTTCCTTCCGCCACTTCCTCCGCCACTTCCTTCCGCCACTTCCTTCCTTCTGCCACTTCCTTCCTTCCTTCCTTCCGCCACTTCCTTCCTTCCTTCCTTCCTTCCTTCCTTCCTTCCTTCCTTCCTTCCTTCCTTCCTTCCTTCCTTCCGCCACTTCCTTCCGCCACTTCCTTCCGCCACTTCCTTCCGCCACTTCCTTCCTTCCTTCCTTCCTTCCTTCCTTCCTTCCTTCCTTCCTTCCTTCCTTCCTTCCTTCCTTCCTTCCTTCCTTCCTTCCTTCCTTCCTTCCTTCCTTCCGCCACTTCCTTCCTTCCTTCCTTCCTTCCTTCCTTCCTTCCTTCCTTCCTTCCTTCCTTCCTTCCTTCCTTCCTTCCTTCCTTCCTTCCTTCCTTCCTTCCGCCACTTCCTTCCTTCCTTCCTTCCGCCACTTCCTTCCTTCCTTCCGCCACTTCCTTCCGCCACTTCTTCCGCCACTTCCTTCCGCCACTTCCTTCCGCCACTTCCTTCCGCCACTTCCTTCCTTCCTTCCTTCCGCCACTTCCTTCCTTCCTTCCGCCACTTCCTTCCTTCCGCCACTTCCTTCCGCCACTTCCTTCCGCCACTTCCTTCCTTCCGCCACTTCCTTCCTTCCTTCCGCCACTTCCTTCCTTCCGCCACTTCCTTCCTTCCTTCCTTCCGCCACTTCCTTCCTTCCGCCACTTCCTTCCGCCACTTCCTTCCGCCACTTCCTTCCGCCACTTCCTTCCGCCACTTCCTTCCGCCACTTCCTTCCTTCCTTCCTTCCGCCACTTCCTTCCTTCTTTCCTTCCTTCCTTCCTTCCTTCCTTCCTTCCTTCCTTCCTTCCTTCCTTCCTTCCTTCCTTCCTTCCTTCCTTCCGCCACTTCCTTCCTTCCGCCACTTCCTTCCGCCACTTCCTTCCGCCACTTTCATTCCTTCCTTCCTTCCGCCACTTCCTTCCTTCCTTCCTTCCTTCCGCCACTTCCTTCCTTTCTTCCTTCCTTCCGACACTTCCTTCCTTCCGCCACTTCCTTCCTTCCTTCCGCCACTTCCTTCCGCCACTTCCTTCCTTCCTTCCGCCACTTCCTTCCTTCCTTCCGCCACTTCCTTCCTTCCTTCCGCCACTTCCTTCCTTCCGCCACTTCCTTCCTTCCTTCCGCCACTTCCTTCCGCCACTTCCTTCCTTCCTTCCGCCACTTCCTTCCTTCCTTCCGCCACTTCCTTCCTTCCTTCCGCCACTTCCTTCCTTCCTTCCGCCACTTCCTTCCTTCCTTCCGCCACTTCCTTCCTTCCGCCACTTCCTTCCTTCCTTCCGCCACTTCTTTCCGCCACTTCCTTCCTTCCGCCACTTCCTTCCTTCCTTTCTTCCTTCCTTCCGCCACTTCCTTCCTTCCTTCCTTCCGCCACTTCCTTCCTTCCGCCACTTCCTTCCTTCCGCCACTTCCTTCCTTCCGCCACTTCCTTCCTTCCGCCACTTCCTTCCTTCCTTCCTTCCGCCACTTCCTTCCTTCCGCCACTTCCTTCCGCCACTTCCTTCCGCCACTTCCTTCCGCCACTTCCTTCCTTCCGCCACTTCCTTCCTTCCTTCCGCCACTTCCTTCCTTCCGCCACTTCCTTCCTTCCTTCCACCACTTCCTTCCTTCCTTCCTTCCGCCACTTCCTTCCTTCCGCCACTTCCTTCCTTCCGCCACTTCCTTCCGCCACTACCTTCCTTCCTTCCTTCCTTCCTTCCTTCCTTCCTTCCTTCCTTCCTTCCTTCCTTCCTTCCTTCCTTCCTTCCTTCCTTCCTTCCTTCCTTCCTTCCTTCCTTCCTTCCTTCCTTCCTTCCTTCCTTCCTTCCTTCCTTCCTTCCGACACTTCCTTCCGACACTTCCTTCCGACACTTCCTTCCTTCCTTCCTTCCGCCACTTCCTTCCTTCCGCCACTTCCTTCCTTCCTTCCGCCACTTCCTTCCGCCACTTCCTTCCTTCCTTCCGCCACTTCCTTCCTTCCTTCCGCCACTTCCTTCCTTCCTTCCGCCACTTCCTTCCTTCCGCCACTTCCTTCCTTCCTTCCGCCACTTCCTTCCGCCACTTCCTTCCTTCCTTCCTTCCGCCACTTCCTTCCTTCCTTCCGACACTTCCTTCCTTCCTTCCGCCACTTCCTTCCTTCCTTCCGCCACTTCCTTCCTTCCTTCCGCCACTTCCTTCCTTCCGCCACTTCCTTCCTTCCTTCCGCCACTTCCTTCCGCCACTTCCTTCCTTCCGCCACTTCCTTCCTTCCTTCCTTCCTTCCGCCACTTCCTTCCTTCCTTCCTTCCGCCACTTCCTTCCTTCCGCCACTTCCTTCCTTCCGCCACTTCCTTCCTTCCGCCACTTCCTTCCTTCCGCCACTTCCTTCCGCCACTTCCTTCCGCCACTTCCTTCCGCCACTTCCTTCCTTCTTTCCTTCCTTCCTTCCTTCCTTCCTTCCTTCCTTCCGCCACTTCCTTCCTTCCGCCACTTCCTTCCGCCACTTCCTTCCGCCACTTTCATTCCTTCCTTCCTTCCGCCACTTCCTTCCTTCCTTCCTTCCGCCACTTCCTTCCTTTCTTCCTTCCGCCACTTCCTTCCTTCCGCCACTTCCTTCCTTCCTTCCGCCACTTCCTTCCGCCACTTCCTTCCTTCCTTCCGCCACTTCCTTCCTTCCTACCGCCACTTCCTTCCTTCCTTCCTTCCGCCACTTCCTTCCTTCCGCCACTTCCTTCCTTCCTTCCGCCACTTCCTTCCGCCACTTCCTTCCTTCCTTCCTTCCGCCACTTCCTTCCTTCCTTCCGCCACTTCCTTCCTTCCTTCCGCCACTTCCTTCCTTCCTTCCGCCACTTCCTTCCTTCCTTCCGCCACTTCCTTCCTTCCGCCACTTCCTTCCTTCCTTCCGCCACTTCCTTCCGCCACTTCCTTCCTTCCGCCACTTCCTTCCTTCCTTTCTTCCTTCCTTCCTTCCTTCCTTCCTTCCTTCCTTCCTTCCTTCCTTCCTTCCTTCCTTCCTTCCTTCCTTCCTTCCTTCCTTCCTTCCTTCCTTCCTTCCTTCCGCCACTTCCTTCCTTCCTTCCTTCCTTCCGCCACTTCCTTCCTTCCTTCCTTCCTTCCTTCCTTCCTTCCTTCCTTCCTTCCTTCCTTCCTTCCTTCCTTCCTTCCTTCCTTCCTTCCGCCACTTCCTTCCTTCCTTCCTTCCGCCACTTCCTTCCTTCCGCCACTTCCTTCCTTCCTTCCGCCACTTCCTTCCTTCCTTCCGCCACTTCCTTCCTTCCTTCCGCCACTTCCTTCCTTCCTTCCGCCACTTCCTTCCTTCCGCCACTTCCTTCCTTCCTTCCGCCACTTCCTTCCGCCACTTCCTTCCTTCCGCCACTTCCTTCCTTCCTTCCTTCCGCCACTTCCTTCCTTCCGCCACTTCCTTCCTTCCGCCACTTCCTTCCTTCCGCCACTTCCTTCCGCCACTTCCTTCCGCCACTTCCTTCCGCCACTTCCTTCCGCCACTTCCTTCCGCCACTTCCTTCCTTCTTTCCTTCCTTCCTTCCTTCCTTCCTTCCTTCCTTCCTTCCTTCCTTCCGCCACTTCCTTCCTTCCTTCCTTCCGCCACTTCCTTCCTTCCGCCACTTCCTTCCTTCCTTCCGCCACTTCCTTCCTTCCTTCCGCCACTTCCTTCCTTCCTTCCGCCACTTCCTTCCTTCCTTCCGCCACTTCCTTCCTTCCTTCTGCCACTTCCTTCCTTCCGCCACTTCCTTCCTTCCTTCCGCCACTTCCTTCCGCCACTTCCTTCCTTCCGCCACTTCCTTCCTTCCTTCCTTCCTTCCGCCACTTCCTTCCTTCCGCCGCTTCCTTCCTTCCGCCACTTCCTTCCTTCCGCCACTTCCTTCCGCCACTTCCTTCCGCCACTTCCTTCCGCCACTTCCTTCCGCCACTTCCTTCCTTCTTTCCTTCCTTCCTTCCTTCCTTCCTTCCTTCCTTCCTTCCTTCCGCCACTTCCTTCCTTCCGCCACTTCCTACCGCCACTTCCTTCCGCCACTTCCTTCCTTCCTTCCTTCCGCCACTTCCTTCCTTCCTTCCTTCCGCCACTTCCTTCCTTCCGCCACTTCCTTCCTTCCTTCCTTCCTTCCTTCCTTCCTTCCTTCCTTCCTTCCTTCCTTCCTTCCTTCCTTCCTTCCTTCCTTCCTTCCTTCCGCCACTTCCTTTCTTCCTTCCGCCACTTCCTTCCTTCCTTCCGCCACTTCCTTCCTTCCTTCCGCCACTTCCTTCCTTCCGCCACTTCCTTCCTTCCTTCCGCCACTTCCTTCCGCCACTTCCTTCCTTCCTTCCGCCACTTCCTTCCTTCCTTCCGCCACTTCCTTCCTTCCTTCCGCCACTTCCTTCCTTCCTTCCGCCACTTCCTTCCTTCCGCCACTTCCTTCCTTCCTTCCTTCCGCCACTTCCTTCCTTCCGCCACTTCCTTCCTTCCGCCACTTCCTTCCTTCCGCCACTTCCTTCCTTCCGCCACTTCCTTCCGCCACTTACTTCCGCCACTTCCTTCCGCCACTTCCTTCCGCCACTTCCTTCCTTCTTTCCTTCCTTCCTTCCTTCCTTCCTTCTTTCCTTCCTTCCTTCCTTCCTTCCTTCCTTCCTTCCTTCCTTCCTTCCTTCCTTCCTTCCTTCCGCCACTTCCTTCCGCCACTTTCATTCCTTCCTTCCTTCCGCCACTTCCTTCCTTCCTTCCTTCCGCCACTTCCTTCCTTTCTTCCTTCCGCCACTTCCTTCCTTCCGCCACTTCCTTCCTTCCTTCCGCCACTTCCTTCCGCCACTTCCTTCCTTCCTTCCGCCACTTCCTTCCTTCCTTCCGCCACTTCCTTCCTTCCTTCCGCCACTTCCTTCCTTCCGCCACTTCCTTCCTTCCTTCCGCCACTTCCTTCCGCCACTTCCTTCCTTCCTTCCTTCCGCCACTTCCTTCCTTCCTTCCGCCACTTCCTTCCTTCCTTCCGCCACTTCCTTCCTTCCTTCCGCCACTTCCTTCCTTCCTTCCGCCACTTCCTTCCTTCCGCCACTTCCTTCCTTCCTTCCGCCACTTCCTTCCGCCACTTCCTTCCTTCCGCCACTTCCTTCCTTCCTTTCTTCCTTCCTTCCGCCACTTCCTTACTTCCTTCCTTCCGCCACTTCCTTCCTTCCGCCACTTCCTTCCTTCCGCCACTTCCTTCCTTCCGCCACTTCCTTCCTGCCGCCACTTCCTTCCTTCCTTCCTTCCGCCACTTCCTTCCGCCACTTCCTTCCGCCACTTCCTTCCGCCACTTCCTTCCGCCACTTCCTTCCTTCCGCCACTTCCTTCCTTCCTTCCGCCACTTCCTTCCTTCCGCCACTTCCTTCCTTCCTTCCACCACTTCCTTCCTTCCTTCCTTCCGCCACTTCCTTCCTTCCGCCACTTCCTTCCTTCTGCCACTTCTTTCCGCCACTTCCTTCCGCCACTTCCTTCCTTCCTTCCTTCCTTCCTTCCTTCCTTCCTTCCTTCCTTCCTTCCTTCCTTCCTTCCTTCCTTCCTTCCTTCCTTCCTTCCTTCCTTCCTTCCTTCCTTCCGACACTTCCTTCCGACACTTCCTTCCGACACTTCCTTCCTTCCTTCCGACACTTCCTTCCTTCCTTCCTTCCTTCCTTCCTTCCTTCCTTCCTTCCTTCCTTCCTTCCTTCCTTCCTTCCTTCCTTCCGCCACTTCCTTCCTTCCTTCCGCCACTTCCTTCCGCCACTTCCTACCGCCACTTCCTTCCTTCCTTCCTTCCTTCCTTCCTTCCTTCCTTCCTTCCTTCCTTCCTTCCTTCCTTCCTTCCTTCCTTCCTTCCTTCCTTCCTTCCGCCACTTCCTTCCGCCACTTCCTTCCGCCACTTCCTTCCGCCACTTCCTTCCGCCACTTCCTTCCTTCCTTCCTTCCTTCCTTCCTTCCTTCCTTCCGCCACTTCCTTCCTTCCTTCCGCCACTTCCTTCCTTCCTTCCGCCACTTCCTTCCTTCCTTCCGCCACTTCCTTCCTTCCTTCCTTCCGCCACTTCCTTCCTTCCTTCCGCCACTTCCTTCCTTCCTTCCTTCCGCCACTTCCTTCCTTCCGCCACTTCCTTCCTTCTGCCACTTCCTTCCTTCCTTCCTTCCTTCCTTCCTTCCTTCCTTCCTTCCTTCCTTCCTTCCTTCCTTCCGCCACTTCCTTCCGCCACTTCCTTCCGCCACTTCCTCCGCCACTTCCTTCCGCCACTTCCTTCCTTCTGCCACTTCCTTCCTTCCTTCCTTCCGCCACTTCCTTCCTTCCTTCCTTCCTTCCTTCCTTCCTTCCTTCCTTCCTTCCTTCCTTCCTTCCTTCCTTCCTTCCTTCCGCCACTTCCTTCCGCCACTTCCTTCCGCCACTTCCTTCCGCCACTTCCTTCCTTCCTTCCTTCCTTCCTTCCTTCCTTCCTTCCTTCCTTCCTTCCTTCCTTCCTTCCTTCCTTCCTTCCTTCCTTCCGCCACTTCCTTCCTTCCTTCCTTCCTTCCTTCCTTCCTTCCTTCCTTCCTTCCTTCCTTCCTTCCTTCCTTCCTTCCTTCCTTCCTTCCTTCCTTCCTTCCTTCCGCCACTTCCTTCCTTCCTTCCTTCCGCCACTTCCTTCCTTCCTTCCGCCACTTCCTTCCTTCCTTCCGCCACTTCCTTCCGCCACTTCTTCCGCCACTTCCTTCCGCCACTTCCTTCCGCCACTTCCTTCCGCCACTTCCTTCCTTCCTTCCTTCCGCCACTTCCTTCCTTCCTTCCGCCACTTCCTTCCTTCCGCCACTTCCTTCCGCCACTTCCTTCCTTCCGCCACTTCCTTCCTTCCTTCCGCCACTTCCTTCCTTCCTTCCGCCACTTCCTTCCTTCCGCCACTTCCTTCCTTCCTTCCTTCCGCCACTTCCTTCCTTCCGCCACTTCCTTCCGCCACTTCCTTCCGCCACTTCCTTCCGCCACTTCCTTCCGCCACTTCCTTCCGCCACTTCCTTCCTTCCTTCCTTCCGCCACTTCCTTCCTTCCGCCACTTCCTTCCTTCCTTCCGCCACTTCCTTCCTTCCTTCCGCCACTCCTTCCTTCCGCCACTTCCTTCCTTCCTTCCACCACTTCCTTCCTTCCTTCCTTCCGCCACTTCCTTCCTTCCGCCACTTCCTTCCTTCCGCCACTTCCTTCCGCCACTTCCTTCCGCCACTTCCTTCCTTCCTTCCTTCCTTCCTTCCTTCCTTCCTTCCTTCCTTCCTTCCTTCCTTCCTTCCTTCCTTCTTTCCTTCCTTCCTTCCTTCCTTCCTTCCTTCCTTCCTTCCTTCCTTCCTTCCTTCCTTCCTTCCTTCCTTCCGACACTTCCTTCCGACACTTCCTTCCGACACTTCCTTCCGACACTTCCTTCCGACACTTCCTTCCGACACTTCCTTCATTCCTTCCTTCCTTCCGACACTTCCTTCCTTCCTTCCTTCCTTCCTTCCTTCCTTCCTTCCTTCCTTCCTTCCTTCCTTCCTTCCTTCCTTCCTTCCTTCCTTCCTTCCTTCCTTCCTTCCTTCCTTCCTTCCGCCACTTCCTTCCTTCCGCCACTTCCTTCCTTCCGCCACTTCCTTCCTTCCGCCACTTCCTTCCTTCCTTCCTTCCTTCCTTCCTTCCTTCCTTCCTTCCTTCCTTCCTTCCTTCCGCCACTTCCTTCCTTCCTTCCTTCCTTCCTTCCTTCCTTCCTTCCTTCCTTCCTTCCTTCCTTCCTTCCTTCCTTCCTTCCGCCACTTCCTTCCTTCCTTCCGCCACTTCCTTCCTTCCTTCCTTCCTTCCTTCCTTCCTTCCTTCCTTCCTTCCTTCCTTCCTTCCTTCCTTCCTTCCTTCCTTCCTTCCGCCACTTCCTTCCGCCACTTCCTTCCTTCCTTCCTTCCGCCACTTCCTTCCGCCACTTCCTTCCTTCCGCCACTTCCTTCCTTCCTTCCGCCACTTCCTTCCTTCCGCCACTTCCTTCCTTCCTTCCACCACTTCCTTCCTTCCTTCCTTCCGCCACTTCCTTCCTTCCGCCACTTCCTTCCTTCCGCCACTTCCTTCCTTCCGCCACTTCCTTCCTTCCTTCCTTCCTTCCTTTCTTTCCTTCCTTCCTTCCTTCCTTCCTTCCTTCCTTCCTTCCTTCCTTCCTTCCTTCCTTCCTTCCTTCCTTCCTTCCTTCCGCCACTTCCTTCCGCCACTTCCTTCCGCCACTTCCTTCCTTCCTTCCTTCCTTCCTTCCTTCCGCCACTTCCTTCCTTCCTTCCGCCACTTCCTTCCTTCCTTCCTTCCTTCCTTCCTTCCTTCCTTCCTTCCTTCCTTCCGCCACTTCCTTCCTTCCTTCCTTCCTTCCTTCCTTCCTTCCTTCCTTCCTTCCTTCCTTCCTTCCTTCCTTCCTTCCTTCCTTCCTTCCTTCCTTCCTTCCTTCCTTCCGCCACTTCCATCCTTCCTTCCTTCCTTCCTTCCTTCCTTCCTTCCTTCCTTCCTTCCTTCCTTCCTTCCTTCCTTCCGCCACTTCCTTCCGCCACTTCCTTCCTTCCTTCCTTCCGCCACTTCCTTCCGCCACTTCCTTCCTTCCGCCACTTCCTTCCTTCCTTCCGCCACTTCCTTCCTTCCGCCACTTCCTTCCTTCCTTCCACCACTTCCTTCCTTCCTTCCTTCCGCCACTTCCTTCCTTCCGCCACTTCCTTCCTTCCGCCACTTCCTTCCGCCACTTCCTTCCTTCCTTCCTTCCTTCCGCCACTTCCTTCCTTCCTTCCTTCCTTCCTTCCTTCCTTCCTTCCTTCCTTCCTTCCTTCCTTCCTTCCTTCCTTCCGACACTTCCTTCCTTCCTTCCGACACTTCCTTCCTTCCTTCCGACACTTCCTTCCGACACTTCCTTCCGACACTTCCTTCCGACACTTCCGTCCGACACTTCCTTCCTTCCTTCCGACACTTCCTTCCTTCCTTCCTTCCTTCCTTCCTTCCTTCCTTCCTTCCTTCCTTCCTTCCTTCCTTCCTTCCTTCCTTCCGCCACTTCCTTCCTTCCGCCACTTCCTTCCTTCCTTCCGCCACTTCCTTCCGACACTTCCTACCGCCACTTCCTTCCTTCCTTCCTTCCTTCCTTCCTTCCTTCCTTCCTTCCTTCCTTCCTCCCTTCCTTCCTTCCTTCCTTCCTTCCGCCACTTCCTTCCTTCCTTCCGCCACTTCCTTCCTTCCTTCCGCCACTTCCTTCCTTCCTTCCGCCACTTCCTTCCTTCCTTCCGCCACTTCCTTCCTTCCTTCCTTCCGCCACTTCCTTCCTTCCTTCCGCCACTTCCTTCCTTCCTTCCTTCCGCCACTTCCTTCCCTCCGCCACTTCCTTCCTTCTGCCACTTCCTTCCTTCCTTCCTTCCTTCCTTCCTTCCTTCCTTCCTTCCTTCCTTCCTTCCTTCCGCCACTTCCTTCCGCCACTTCCTTCCGCCACTTCCTTCCGCCACTTCCTTCCGCCACTTCCTTCCGCCACTTCCTTCCTTCCGCCACTTCCTTCCTTCCTTCCGCCACTTCCTTCCTTCCTTCCTTCCTTCCTTCCTTCCTTCCTTCCTTCCTTCCTTCCTTCCTTCCGCCACTTCCTTCCGCCACTTCCTTCCGCCACTTCCTTCCGCCACTTCCTTCCGCCACTTCCTTCCGCCACTTCCTTCCTTCCTTCCTTCCTTCCTTCCTTCCTTCCTTCCTTCCTTCCTTCCTTCCTTCCTTCCTTCCTTCCTTCCTTCCTTCCTTCCTTCCTTCCGCCACTTCCTTCCGCCACTTCCTTCCTTCCTTCCTTCCTTCCTTCCTTCCTTCCTTCCTTCCTTCCTTCCTCCTTCCTTCCTTCCTTCCTTCCTTCCTTCCTTCCTTCCTTCCTTCCTTCCTTCCTTCCTTCCTTCCTTCCGCCACTTCCTTCCTTCCTTCCGCCACTTCCTTCCGCCACTTCCTTCCGCCACTTCCTTCCGCCACTTCCTTCCGCCACTTCCTTCCGCCACTTCCTTCCTTCCTTCCTTCCGCCACTTCCTTCCTTCCTTCCGCCACTTCCTTCCTTCCGCCACTTCCTTCCGCCACTTCCTTCCGCCACTTCCTTCCGCCACTTCCTTCCTTCCGCCACTTCCTTCCTTCCTTCCGCCACTTCCTTCCTTCCGCCACTTCCTTCCTTCCTTCCTTCCGCCACTTCCTTCCTTCCTTCCTTCCTTCCTTCCTTCCTTCCTTCCTTCCTTCCTTCCTTCCTTCCTTCCTTCCTTCCTTCCTTCCTTCCTTCCTTCCTTCCTTCCGCCACTTCCTTCCTTCCTTCCTTCCTTCCTTCCTTCCTTCCTTCCTTCCTTCCTTCCGCCACTTCCTTCCTTCCTTCCGCCACTTCCTTCCTTCCTTCCTTCCTTCCTTCCTTCCTTCCTTCCTTCCTTCCTTCCGCCACTTCCTTCCGCCACTTCCTTCCGCCACTTCCTTCCGCCACTTCCTTCCGCCACTTCCTTCCGCCACTTCCTTCCGCCACTTCCTTCCGCCACTTCCTTCCGCCACTTCCTTCCTTCCGCCACTTCCTTCCTTCCTTCCGCCACTTCCTTCCTTCCTTCCGCCACTTCCTTCCTTCCGCCACTTCCTTCCTTCCTTCCACCACTTCCTTCCTTCCTTCCTTCCGCCACTTCCTTCCTTCCGCCACTTCCTTCCTTCCGCCACTTCCTTCCGCCACTTCCTTCCTTCCTTCCTTCCTTCCTTCCTTCCTTCCTTCCTTCCTTCCTTCCTTCCTTCCTTCCTTCCTTCCTTCCTTCCTTCCTTCCTTCCTTCCTTCCGACACTTCCTTCCGACACTTCCTTCCGACACTTCCTTCCGACACTTCCTTCCTTCCTTCCTTCCTTCCTTCCTTCCTTCCTTCCTTCCTTCCTTCCTTCCTTCCTTCCTTCCGACACTTCCTTCCTTCCTTCCTTCCTTCCTTCCTTCCTTCCTTCCTTCCTTCCTTCCTTCCTTCCTTCCTTCCTTCCTTCCTTCCTTCCTTCCTTCCTTCCTTCCTTCCTTCCTTCCTTCCTTCCGCCACTTCCTTCCTTCCGCCACTTCCTTCCTTCCGCCACTTCCTTCCTTCCGCCACTTCCTTCCTTCCTTCCTTCCTTCCTTCCTTCCTTCCTTCCTTCCTTCCTTCCGCCACTTCCTTCCTTCCTTCCGCCACTTCCTTCCTTCCTTCCACCACTTCCTTCCGCCACTTCCTTCCTTCCTTCCTTCCTTCTTTCCTTCCTTCCTTCCTTCCTTCCTTCCTTCCTTCCTTCCTTCCTTCCTTCCTTCCTTCCGCCACTTCCTTCCTTCCGCCACTTCCTTCCTTCCGCCACTTCCTTCCTTCCACCACTTCCTTCCGCCACTTCCTTCCGCCACTTCCTTCCTTCCTTCCTTCCTTCCTTCCTTCCTTCCTTCCTTCCTTCCTTCCTTCCGCCACTTCCTTCCTTCCTTCCTTCCTTCCGACACTTCCTTCCTTCCTTCCTTCCTTCCTTCCTTCCTTCCTTCCTTCCTTCCTTCCTTCCTTCCTTCCTTCCTTCCTTCCTTCCTTCCTTCCTTCCTTCCTTCCTTCCTTCCTCCTTCCGCCACTTCCTTCCGCCACTTCCTTCCGCCACTTCCTTCCGCCACTTCCTTCCGCCACTTCCTTCCGCCACTTCCTTCCTTCCGCCACTTCCTTCCTTCCTTCCTTCCTTCCTTCCGCCACTTCCTTCCTTCCGCCACTTCCTTCCTTCCTTCCGCCACTTCCTTCCTTCCTTCCGCCACTTCCTTCCTTCCTTCCACCACTTCCTTCCTTCCTTCCTTCCGCCACTTCCTTCCTTCCGCCACTTCCTTCCTTCCGCCACTTCCTTCTTTCCGCCACTTCCTTCCGCCACTTCCTTCCTTCCTTCCTTCCTTCCTTCCTTCCTTCCTTCCTTCCTTCCTTCCGACACTTCCTTCCGACACTTCCTTCCGACACTTCCTTCCGACACTTCCTTCCGACACTTCCTTCCTTCCTTCCGACACTTCCTTCCTTCCTTCCTTCCTTCCTTCCTTCCTTCCTTCCTTCCTTCCTTCCTTCCTTCCTTCCTTCCTTCCTTCCTTCCTTCCTTCCGCCACTTCCTTCCGCCACTTCCTTCCGCCACTTCCTTCCTTCCGCCACTTCCTTCCTTCCGCCACTTCCTTCCTTCCGCCACTTCCTTCCTTCCGCCACTTCCTTCCTTCCTTCCGCCACTTCCTTCCTTCCTTCCGCCACTTCCTTCCTTCCTTCCGCCACTTCCTTCTGCCACTTCCTTCCTTCCTTCCTTCCTTCTTTCCTTCCTTCCTTCCTTCCTTCCTTCCTTCCTTCCTTCCTTCCTTCCTTCCTTCCTTCCTTCCGCCACTTCCTTCCTTCCGCCACTTCCTTCCTTCCGCCACTTCCTTCCTTCCGCCACTTCCTTCCGCCACTTCCTTCCGCCACTTCCTTCCGCCACTTCCTTCCGCCACTTCCTTCCGCCACTTCCTTCCTTCCTTCCTTCCTTCCTTCCTTCCTTCCTTCCTTCCTTCCTTCCTTCCTTCCTTCCTTCCTTCCTTCCTTCCTTCCTTCCTTCCTTCCTTCCTTCCTTCCTTCCTTCCTTCCTTCCTTCCTTCCGCCACTTCCTTCCGCCACTTCCTTCCGCCACTTCCTTCCTTCCTTCCTTCCTTCCGACACTTCCTTCCTTCCTTCCGACACTTCCTTCCTTCCGACACTTCCTTCCTTCCTTCCTTCCTTCCTTCCTTCCTTCCTTCCTTCCTTCCTTCCTTCCTTCCTTCCTTCGCCTTCCTTCCGCCCTTCCTTCCTTCCTTCCTTCCTTCCTTCCTTCCTTCCTTCCTTCCTTCCGAAACTTCCTTCCTTCCTTCCGCCACTTCCTTCCTTCCTTCCTTCCTTCCTTCCTTCCGCCACTTCCTTCCTTCCTTCCGCCACTTCCTTCCTTCCGCCACTTCCTTCCGCCACTTCCTTCCGCCACTTCCTTCCGCCACTTCCTTCCTTCCGCCACTTCCTTCCTTCCTTCCGCCACTTCCTTCCTTCCGCCACTTCCTTCCTTCCTTCCTTCCGCCACTTCCTTCCTTCCTTCCTTCCTTCCTTCCTTCCTTCCTTCCTTCCTTCCTTCCTACCTTCCTTCCTTCCTTCCTTCCTTCCTTCCTTCCTTCCTTCCGCCACTACCTTCCTTCCTTCCTTCCTTCCTTCCTTCCGCCACTTCCTTCCTTCCTTCCGCCACTTCCTTCCTTCCTTCCTTCCTTCCTTCCTTCCTTCCTTCCTTCCGCCACTTCCTTCCGCCACTTCCTTCCGCCACTTCCTTCCGCCACTTCCTTCCGCCACTTCCTTCCTTCCTTCCTTCCGCCACTTCCTTCCTTCCTTCCTTCCGCCACTTCCTTCCTTCCGCCACTTCCTTCCTTCCTTCCGCCACTTCCTTCCTTCCTTCCGCCACTTCCTTCCTTCCGCCACTTCCTTCCTTCCTTCCACCACTTCCTTCCTTCCTTCCTTCCGCCACTTCCTTCCTTCCGCCACTTCCTTCCTTCCGCCACTTCCTTCCGCCACTTCCTTCCTTCCTTCCTTCCTTCCTTCCTTCCTTCCTTCCTTCCTTCCTTCCTTCCTTCCTTCCTTCCTTCCTTCCTTCCTTCCTTCCTTCCTTCCTTCCTTCCTTCCTTCCGACACTTCCTTCCGACACTTCCTTCCGACACTTCCTTCCTTCCTTCCTTCCTTCCTTCCTTCCTTCCTTCCTTCCTTCCTTCCTTCCTTCCTTCCTTCCTTCCTTCCTTCCTTCCTTCCGCCACTTCCTTCCGCCACTTCCTTCCGCCACTTCCTTCCTTCCGCCACTTCCTTCCTTCCTTCCTTCCTTCCTTCCGCCACTTCCTTCCTTCCGCCACTTCCTTCCTTCCGCCACTTCCTTCCTTCCGCCACTTCCTTCCTTCCTTCCTTCCTTCCGCCACTTCCTTCCGCCACTTCCTTCCTTCCTTCCGCCACTTCCTTCCTTCCTTCCGCCACTTCCTTCCTCCACTTCCTTCCTTCCTTCCTTCTTTCCTTCCTTCCTTCCTTCCTTCCTTCCTTCCTTCCTTCCTTCCTTCCTTCCTTCCTTCCTTCCTTCCTTCCTTCCGCCACTTCCTTCCTTCCGCCACTTCCTTCCTTCCGCCACTTCCTTCCTTCCGCCACTTCCTTCCGCCACTTCCTTCCGCCACTTCCTTCCGCCACTTCCTTCCGCCACTTCCTTCCTTCCTTCCTTCCTTCCTTCCTTCCGCCACTTCCTTCCTTCCTTCCGCCACTTCCTTCCTTCCTTCCTTCCTTCCGACACTTCCTTCCTTCCTTCCGACACTTCCTTCCTTCCTTCCTTCCTTCCTTCCTTCCTTCCTTCCTTCCGCCACTTCCTTCCGCCACTTCCTTCCGCCACTTCCTTCCGCCACTTCCTTCCGCCACTTCCTTCCTTCCTTCCTTCCTTCCGCCACTTCCTTCCTTCCTTCCTTCCTTCCGCCACTTCCTTCCTTCCGCCACTTCCTTCCTTCCTTCCGCCACTTCCTTCCTTCCTTCCGCCACTTCCTTCCTTCCTTCCACCACTTCCTTCCTTCCTTCCTTCCGCCACTTCCTTCCTTCCGCCACTTCCTTCCTTCCGCCACTTTCTTCCTTCCGCCACTTCCTTCCGCCACTTCCTTCCTTCCTTCCTTCCTTCCTTCCTTCCTTCCTTCCTTCCTTCCTTCCTTCCTTCCTTCCGACACTTCCTTCCGACACTTCCTTCCGACACTTCCTTCCGACACTTCCTTCCGACACTTCCTTCCTTCCTTCCGACACTTCCTTCCTTCCTTCCTTCCTTCCTTCCTTCCTTCCTTCCTTCCTTCCTTCCTTCCTTCCTTCCTTCCTTCCTTCCTTCCTTCCTTCCTTCCTTCCTTCCTTCCTTCCCTCCGCCACTTCCTTCCGCCACTTCCTTCCGCCACTTCCTTACTTCCGCCACTTCCTTCCTTCCGCGACTTCCTTCCTTCCGCCACTTCCTTCCTTCCGCCACTTCCTTCCTTCCTTCCGCCACTTCCTTCCTTCCTTCCGCCACTTCCTTCCTTCCTTCCGCCACTTCCTTCTGCCACTTCCTTCCTTCCTTCCTTCCTTCTTTCCTTCCTTCCTTCCTTCCTTCCTTCCTTCCTTCCTTCCTTCCTTCCTTCCGCCACTTCCTTCCTTCCGCCACTTCCTTCCTTCCGCCACTTCCTTCCTTCCGCCACTTCCTTCCGCCACTTCCTTCCGCCACTTCCTTCCGCCACTTCCTTCCGCCACTTCCTTCCGCCACTTCCTTCCGCCACTTCCTTCCTTCCTTCTTTCCTTCCTTCCTTCCTTCCTTCCTTCCTTCCTTCCTTCATTCCGCCACTTCCTTCCGCCACTTCCTTCCTTCCTTCCTTCCTTCCGACACTTCCTTCCTTCCTTCCGACACTTCCTTCCTTCCTTCCTTCCTTCCTTCCTTCCTTCCTTCCTTCCTTCCTTCCTTCCTTCCTTCCTTCCTACCTTCCTTCCTTCCTTCCTTCCTTCCTTCCTTCCTTCCTTCCTTCCTTTCTTCCGCCACTTCCTTCCTTCCTTCCGCCACTTCCTTCCTTCCTTCCTTCCTTCCTTCCTTCCTTCCTTCCTTCCTTCCTTCCTTCCTTCCTTCCTTCCTTCCTTCCTTCCTTCCTTCCTTCCTTCCTTCCTTCCTTCCGCCACTTCCTTCCGCCACTTCCTTCCGCCACTTCTTTCCGCCACTTCCTTCCTTCCGCCACTTCCTTCCTTCCGCCACTTCCTTCCTTCCGCCACTTCCTTCCTTCCGCCACTTCCTTCCTTCCGCCACTTCCTTCCTTCCTTCCGCCACTTCCTTCCTTCCGCCACTTCCCCTTCCGACACTTCCTTCCGACACTTCCTTCCTTCCTTCCTTCCGACACTTCCTT
>JAYKTQ010000138.1:0-62035 GCA_036010785.1 Ammospiza maritima maritima
TGATCCTCAACAATTGCCTTGAATTGCCTATATTTATATTATAGTATTACAATTATTGATTTGAATTGAATTGATTGAATTTAATTAATTTAAATTTATATCTTATATTTAATATATTTTAATTAAAATAAAAAATTGTAATATTAAAATATTTATATTAAATATGAATATTTTTTATATTTAATATACATGATTTTTATATTTAATGCAAATAATTTCATTGTTATGATCCAGTGGAGAATCACCAAATTAATTAGTCCTGCCTTGAGATTGGCCGGATTAAATAAATCTCAGTGTTTCTCATATTTGTAATCAACTTTTAAACCTCAAACACACTCGAGCTGGTATTTGCAAGTCCTTCCCAGCAGCTGAAGTCTTTGGATTTGCCTTTTTTTAAAAAATAAATTAATTACAGAAATACTCTCACCCACTCCATTGCAGGTGCTGCTTCTTGAAGATAAATGTTAAATGTCAAAAATTTGAAAATAAACCAGAACAGTTGCAAGGGGCGCGGGGAAGGAGGGAAAAAAAGAAAATTCTTGGCGATGAAGTAGCACAGAGATGTTTCAGTTTTTCACCCTCTTCTCTCAGAGAGTTGGGAATTCGCTCCTGATTGAGCAAATTCAACTTTTCCTGCAGGACAAGTGGAATTCGGGGTGAGTCAGGAGCTGCTCCTGCCTGCAGCCACATCCAAAGGGTCGGGAAAAAGGAACGGTCCCCATAAAACAGAAAAACGTCCATAAGACAGAAAAACGTCCATAAAACAGAAAAACGTCCATAAACAGAAAAACATCCATAAGACAGAAAAACGTCCATAAACAGAAAAATGTCCATAAACAGAAAAACGTCCATAAGACAGAAAAATGGCCATAAAACAGAAAAACGGCCATAAACAGAAAAACGTCCATAAACAGAAAAACGTCCATAAACAGAAAAATTTCCATAAGACAGAAAAACGTCCATAAAACAGAAAAACGGCCATAAACAGAAAAATGTCCATAAACAGAAAAACGTCCATAAACAGAAAAATGTCCATAAAACAGAAAAACATCCATAAGACAGAAAAACGTCCATAAGACAGAAAAACGTCCATAAAACAGAAAAACATCCATAAGACAGAAAAACGTCCATAAACAGAAAAATGTCCATAAACAGAAAAATGTCCATAAGACAGAAAAACGTCCATAAACAGAAAAACGTCCATAAACAGAAAAACGTCCATAAACAGAAAAACGTCCATAAACAGAAAAACGGCCATAAAACAGAAAAACGTCCATAAAACAGAAAAACGGCCATAAGACAGAAAAACTTCCATAAAACAGAAAAACGGCCATAAAACAGAAAAACTTCCATAAAACAGGTCCTGTCCTGCCTGGCTGAGCCTGCTCCCTCCCTGCAGGGCTCTCTGCTCTCAATGGGTGAATGTTTGGGCAAAAGCTCTAAAATTGGATTATTTGCTGTGTTTTCTGTATTTCCTGGGAGCTGTGTTGATATTATTGGAGGTTTAATTCACTGTTCTCCCTCAGAAAATAGAGGGAAGATCCAAAATCTCAGAAAATAAACGGAAAATACAAAGTCTCAGAAAATGCAGGGAAAATACAAAATCTCAGAAAATAAAGGAAAAAGGAAAATTCTCAGAAAATAAAGGGGAAATGCAAAGTCTCAGAAAGTAAAGGGAAAATACAAAATCTCCTCTCATCTGGGAGCTGATGCTGGAGAGGAATTCCAGTAGAGCTTTGAAGTTTAATTAATAAATTAATTTCCCCCTGAACAATTCCTAGGGCCCAGCAATGCCTGGCTCTGTCTTTTCCCAAATTTTAGAGAATTCTTCTTTTAAATTTTCTCCCAAATTAACCAAGGCAAGACATCACCCAGAAACCTCTGCTGGTTTCAGAGGATGGGGACCAGGGCTGTAAAATTTTTGGAGTTAATTTTAATTAGCTCATTGCCTAACGAGGTGGAGCTTTGTGCCAGCTTTGGGAGGTGGCATCTGGCTGAAATCTCTGCAGCAAAATGGCTCAAAGCACTGCCAGGATCTCTGGGGAGCAAATAGGATTTGGTGCTTTTTAAATAGAATTTGGTGCTTTTCAAATGGGGTTTGGTGCCTTTCAAATAGAATTTGGTGCCTTTAAATAGAATTTGGTGCTTTTGAATAGGATTTGGTGCTTTTAAAATAGCATTTGGTGCTTTTAAAATAGAATTTGGTGGCTTTCAAATAGGGTTTGGTGCCTTTAAATAGAATTTGGTGCTTTTGAATAGGACTTGGTGCCTTTCAAATAGGATTTCTTGCTTTGTAAATAGATTTTGGTGCTTTTAAAATAGAATTTGGTGCTTTTCAAATAGGATTTGGTGCTTTTTAAATAGAATTTGATGCCTTTCAGTCTCTCTTTTCCTATAACCACACACAGCAGCACTGGCTCTTCCTGAAGGGCTGCAGGAGGGAATTTTTTGGGTTAAAATGCACCAAATAAATGAACTCTGACTGAGGTCTCTGTGGAAAGGAATCATCTCTGTCCCAGGAGCAAACTGATTTTAAAACTTCAGGTGTTTTATTGATATTGTTGTTATGTGAGTAAATAATTTCATTTTCTAATCTCTCATAAGGGACTGATTTTCACCAAAAGCAGAATTTTTGCTTCCTGAGTCCTGAGATTTTTGGAGAGATATTAAAATCTATGATATAATTTGGAAAATAATGAGAAATTTAGCAATATTACAAAAATTGGGTGGGAACAGCAGGGACCTTTCATCCCTGAGCCCTGACCTGGATGCTCTGTGAATTTGGGTTTGGTTGGCTTTATTTGGCTTATTTGAATTGGGTTTTTTTTTTTTTTTTTGTTGTGTTTTTTTCAGACAGAAAAATCAAGAAGCTCATTCATTTTCTGAGCATTCAGTGGTTTAATGGCAGGATGGGATTTGTTGCTGTGCTTTGGCTCTTTCTGCCTGACTGGAAAACCTGAAATGTTCCATTTGCTGCGGCCGCCGAGAAAATCCATCGAGTGTTGACAAAGCTTGGGAGGGAAACTGAGAAACAACATTTCTCCTCAGATGAAAACACTCAGCACCTCAGCTCATTTGGGTATTGGCTCCCCAAGTTTCATTTAGAAGCTTCAGAACAGGAAACATCAGAATAAATGAGTCACAATATTTTTACAATATCGAGAGATTTCGCAGGGAAATTCCACGTTTGCCTCGCTTGCAGCAAGTGATGGTTGAAGCAGCACAATCTGATTTGTTTTGTGTTGGTTTTGTGTTTTGTTTTTTTTTTTTTTTTTTTTTCCTCTGATGTTATCAGAGCAGAAAACTCCATGCAAATTTTGGAGAGCCCTCAGCAGAACGCAGATATCGGCGCCCTGACCTTGCACCTTCCACAGGCTGCAGATAAATGAATTATTGCTGGAAAAAGGCAAAGTTCCTTTTGCTGCCTGTCCGGATTTAGGGGATTTTTCCCTTTTCCATGTGAGGAAAGGCTGCTCTGCTCCAGCCTCTCTGCAGCTGAGGAAAATTGGTGTTCTTGGCAAATTCTCCCCAAAAATCTGATTTTTGTGTTTTCATGTGTTTCCATGACAGGCATGGAAAATTGGTGTTCTTGGCAAATTCTCCCCAAAAAATCTCTTTTTTTCCCTCAATTTATTCACCTGGCCACACCCGTGATGCACTTGACCTCACTGCCTGCAATTGGGAGGGAATAAATGAAATTTAACATTGTTTAAGGTGTGATCCAAACCACGGGGAGCTCTGACCGCATAAGAAAATTCTGCCCTTCTATGAAGAGAAAACCACCTTAAAATCCTCTTTTTGGAAGTCACCCAGCCTTGTTTAATAGGAAAAGAAAAATACTCCAAAAGCAACCACAAAAATGTCTTAATATTTGGGTTTAGGTCTCCCAAAATGTGACATTTGCAGTTACAACCAGTGCTGGTGTAAAAGTAGCATCATCCGGAAAAAATCTGGGTTCCAGGGGAGATCTGGGATTTTCATTGGGTTTTGGTACTTTTCAGGGACTGAATTACAAGGAAAACCCCTCATTTTTAATTCCTGCAGAATTTATTTCCACTTTTGCCCATGGGCACTGTGATTTCCCATCATTTTCTGGTGTCCCTGTAAATCTGACACGTTCTTGAGCATGAAAGGCAGAAGGGATTCCTGCAATTTGTGGGTTCGTTGCTAGAAGTGATGTTTTCTAGTGGGGAAAAAATAAAAGAAATCATTCAAACCAGGTTTGTTCCAGTCTTGTTTTGTTGGGTTTTTTACTCATTCAGCATTTTGCGTGAAGGGAAATCCCCAAATTCTCCTTGCAGAACTTGTGCATTCCAACAAAAATCCCACCTGAGAGCGCAAATGAGCATTTAACTGTGATAGCCACAGCTAAATGCTCATTTACACCTCACACTGAGTGTAATAATCGAATTTATTCTGATTTTTTTTGGAGGTTTGGGTCACCCAGGGTTGCAGGAAGTAGAGCAGGGGCTGAATGAGTCGTGGCAGCCCCAGCTCACGTTGCAGGTGAGGATTCCTGAGGCCAGACTCCCCTCATTAGTCTTTCCCTGGCTCGCAGCACCCTCAGAGGTGAAATTGTGTGGAAAATAAATAACTGCAGAGTGTGCAGAGCTGTTGACAGGCGAACAAAGGGGAGAATTAAATGGAAAATTAAATGCCTTCATTGGTTCTTGCAGCAGAATCATCCAGCTCAGTTCTAGCTGGTTTCTCTGCCTCGATTAAACACAATTGAAATTCACCCAGTGGGAGCTCCAGACACTGAGAGTGAGGAATTTTCACAGCTGAGTCCTCCAGGGGGAAAACCTTTATTTTTTCCCCTTTATTTTTATCATTTTTGTGCATCTGGAGTAGAAGAAAACACCCTTATCTCTCTCTGCACTACAAGATTATCTAAAAATCTGTAGAAAGGATGGTTAGGGAGCAATCAGAGTTTTAAATGGGAATGTCTGGTTTGAACATTTTTCTCAAATACATTCCTTGCTGCTGATGTTACTGCCATGATGATGAAACTTTTAAACATCTGTGGTTTAGATCTCCTTTTTTTTTTTTTTTTTTTTTTTAAATTAATTTGGGTTAAAGAAAAGGTTTGCAGGCAGAGCTGGCTAAAAGAAAATTCCTGTCTGCAGACGGAATTTCTGCTTTGTGGGGTATTTTATACAATGTGTGATAAATCTGGCCGTGAGTCCTGAGCAAAAACCAGAGCAGAATTCTCTGTTTGCCCCGGGATGCTGCTCTTACATCACAGCTTTCCCATTCTTGCACTCTCCTTTTTTAAAATCATGATTTACTGCATGGAATGAGGGGGAACGAGGTTGTTTCTCATTTATTTTTTTGAGCTTTCCCCCTGATTTTACAACTTAATCAGCAGCAGCAGGGAGGGGACCAGCAGGTGGCAGCTTCACCCAAGGAATGCAATTCCGTTAAGAGAAAAAATTTTATATATAAATATATAAATGCTGACTGCCAGACTTCTGGTTTTAGCTAGATTATGGCTTTTGCTTGAGCTTTGGAGTTTGTTATTTGTCATTTGGAGTTTTTTATTGTGTGTGCTGGAGTTTGGGGACAATGACGGTGAGGAGGATGAGGAGGAGGAGGAGGCTCTCGCTGGGGTCACGGGGATGCTCCGGCTCAGTGCTGGGTGTGGGTTCGGTGTCCCAGGGGTGTTTTTGTGGCAGAAAATCGAGTTGGGTGCTTTAAATGCTGTTGAACACCTCTGCACCAAGGCTGGGCTGAGCTGGAAGCTTTGCCCTGCAGGAGCTGCAGATCACGTTCCACCCTGAAAGGGAGCTGAGACTTTCTCCTCAGAGCAGGAGCTGTGTCAAACACCAAAATGCCCTTTTCCTCATGCCCTTCTGTCTCTGGCTATTGCGGGGCACAGAAGGTGAGTGGAGGGGCTGTGGCTGCTTTTTGATGCCAGGAATTTGCTGGTTTGATCAAATATTGCTGCAGTAACAGCAGAAATGGAAGGGAACACCATGGAGTGAGTAAAACACGATGGAGTGAGTAAAATACAAATGGGGTGAGTAAAATACAATGGAGTGAGTAAAACACAATGGAGTGAGTAAAACAAAATAGAAAGAGTAAAGCAGAATGGAGTGAGTAAAGTACCATGGAGTGAGTAAAATACAATGGGGTAAGTAAAATACAATGGAGTAAAACACGATGGAGTGAGTAAAACACAAATGGAGTGAATAAAGTACAATGGAGTGAGTAAAACAAAATGGAGTGAGTAAAATACAATGGAGTAAATAAAATACAATGGAGTACAACACAGTGGAGTGAATAAAATACAATGGAGTAAAACACAATGGAGTGAATAAAACACAAATGGAGTGAGTAAAACACGATGGAGTAAATAACATACAATGGAGTAAATAAATACTGTAGATAATACTGCAAATAAATAATGTACAATGGAGTACAACACAATAGAGTCAGTAAAATTCAATGGAGTAAACACAAACGGAGTGGGTAAAACACAAATGGAGTGAGTAAAACACAATGGAAAGAGTACAACACAATGGAATGAGTAAAATACAATGGAGTACAACACAATGGAGTGAGTAAAACACGACGGAGTAAATAAAATACAATGGAGTAAGTAAAATACAATGGAGTACAACACAATGGATTGAGTAAAACACGACGGAGTAAATAAAATACAAGGGAGTAAGTAAAATACAATGGAGTAAAACACAAACGGAGTGAGTAAAACACAATGGAGTGAATAAAACACAATGGAGTGAGTAAAACACAATGGAAAGAGTAAAACAAAAATGGAGTGAGTAAAACACGATGGAGTGAGTAAAATACAATGGAGTGAGTAAAACACAATGGAGTGAGTAAAACACGATGCAGTGAGTAAAACACGATGGAGTGAGTAAACACACAAAACTTTTCCTCTTTCCCCTCTCCCCCAACTCCTAATGGCCCGAGCAGAGGATCGATCTGGGAGCAGAGATGAGCTGAGCCCTGGGCCCAGCCCCACAGGCAGAGCTGTCCAAGCCCTCACACCCCTCGTGTCCTGGGAAAAGTAAACCTCCCGAGCTTCCAGCAGCAGCTGCACCCTCAGGGGGCTTTCCCAGAGCCTTGGAGGAGACCACAGAAAAGCAAATGAAAGCAGGGGAGCTGCTGTGTACACTCTGAGCTCGCTATTGTTCTCTGCCGCTCTCTGCCCACCCTCTGCAGGGATTTGGGGCAAGGCAGGCAGGGGATGCTGCCAAAGCTGCTGGGTCCTGTCCCCCCTCGAAACTCTCGTGCTCAGAGGGTGCTCTCAGCGTGATTGCTTTCCAGAGGGTGCCAGACAAAGGGGATTTGGCTCTGCTCGTGGCTCAGTGTGGGTTTGAACTTTTGCCTTGGTGGCAGAGTCAATGCTCGTGTGCTAAACGAAGCAGTTTGATTTTCTGACCTGATAGTGAAATATCACAACTTTGGCTTGAGGAAATGCTGGGTGTTTAAAGGGCCAGGCTGGCAAGGCCTGGGGGCTGTGTGAAAACAAGAGTTTGTGCCATCCAGAGCAGCGGAACGTGAGCAAAAATCATCCTTAGTGCCACAAGAGGTCAAAACCTTCCTGAAAGACCCTTTGCTGCTGCCCAACCTTTCACCCTGATTTTGCTTTTGCCCCGATTTTGGCAAGCCTGGGCCAGTTCTGGCGAGCCTGGGCCAGTTTTAGCAAGCCTGGGCCAATATCTGAGTGTGGAAGGAGGTGCTGGAGCCCCTGGGTTGCTGTGCTGAGCTGGGCACAGGGCTCGGCTGAATGTGGCTTTTCTGGAAGGGTTTGGGATGGGTTTGTGAGCTGAGCACGGAGAGTGTGAGCTCTAAAACACCTCCCAGGCCTTGCCTTGGTGTGCTCCAGTCAAAGGTGCTGTTCTCAGAAGGTAAATTGGTGTCAGCAGTAACAGGAATTGGGAATGAAAGCCTCTTCTGCGAACGGTGAATGTAGGGCGTGAGAAGCAGCCCTGAGCTCGTGTTACACCTTCCCTGCCCTTCACTTCTGCTCTGGGAGGAGAAAGAGGCCATTAAAAACCTCTTAAAAACCCCTTAAAATCCTGCTGGGTTTGGCAGACTCAGCAAAGAGGCAGCAAAGCTTTTTTGGGCAAAAAAATCTTCTGTTCATTCAGTGCAGGGCGGGCAAAGTCTGCGAGCCCAGAGGGAAGGTGGAACTTTGGGCTGGGTTTATTTCCCACCTGGGCTAACCCTGGCAGCTCCCAGAGCCTTTCAGTGACAGCTTTAACCCTGCTTTCCCTCAGTGAGTGGTTTGTGATTGATTTCTGTCATTTCTGTTTGGTTTGGGGGCGGCTCTGCGCCCGTGATTTCCCAGCAGATGGTTTGGGATGGGGGCTCTGCCCTGTGTGTGGTGCTGAGCGAGGCTCTGGAGGCCAGAAAAGCACCAGGGGGATGCTGCTGTAGGTGGGGAAGTCACAGAGATGCTGCTGCCCCTTCTCCCTGCAGCCCAGGTGCTTTAGGAATCTCTGAGGGAATCACAAAATTCATTTTGACAGAGCCCCGAGGCCGTGCTGGGCTTGGGCTGTGGGAGCAGCAGGAGGGGAGAGGCAAGGGCAGATCACAATAAACAGCATCAGAAATATTCCTATCTTCTTAAATATTCCTATCTTCTTAAATATTTCTATCTTCTTAAATATTCCTATCTTCTTAAATATTTCTATCTTCTTAAATATTTCTATCTTCTTAAATATTTCTACATTCTTAAATATTTCTATGTTCTTAAGTATTTGTATGTTCTTGAATCTTTAACAAGTGCTGGGGTGCTTCTGTGTCCATCTGGGCTTTTTTGGAGAGGGTGAAGCAGTCACCCCCTTAAATATTTAAATATTCTTAAATATTTCTATACTCTTAAATATTTCTATGTTCTTAAATCCTTAAGAAGTGCTGGGGTGGCTCTGTGTCCATCTGGGTTTTTTGCAGGGGGAGAACTGGTGGCATCTTGGAGCTCAGGGATGGACCAGATCATTTCCTAAGGATAAAACATCCTGGGAAAATCTCTTCTAGTTCTTGGTGTGTGTTAAAAACCCCTCAAGTACTCGCTGATGGGAAATTCTCACCTCTCTGAGTGCAGACAAATATGGTTGAGTTGGATTTATTTTATTTTCTCTTTTCTCCAGAACTTTTTACTCCAGAATTTTTGCTCTGAATTTTCTTGAGGATGTTTAAAAATATCTTCACTCAGGAAGAGTTCTGAAGGGTTTCCCCCTCAAAAATTCATATTATTCCCTTTTTGCCTGACGTGAGGGATAATGAATTGTGTGAAAAGATCCACGTGATGACCCTGGAGGGGACCTGGATCAGCTCCTGGCTGCCTGAGAGGGCTCTGGGGCTTTATTCTGCCCCAGGATTTCATCTCCAGTGCTGAGCACACCCCAGGGCTGCATCATTTGTTCCTTATCAGGGCTGAGGGATGAATCAGAACTCGTTTCAGAGGGCGCAGTGGGAGGTGTGAGGCTGATATCGATATTAAAAAACGAAAGAAGAAGAAGAAGAAGGAAAAAACCCAACAAAATTGAGTTTGTTGCACCACGCTCGTTTCAGTGTTAATTATGGGACTGAAAAAGGGGTGATGCACTTCTTGGGAAGCTCAGGATCAGCAGGACCTTGCTCACAGGGCTCCCTCAGAATTCAGCCTCAGCTCCTGGCTCTAGTACAGATTTCTTGGGTGACTTTGAGCAAAGCAATTTTGCTGTTTGATCACCTCAGACATTCCAGAGTGGGTCAGTCCTGCCAGGAGAGCTGAGGGCTGGGATTTGGGCTTTGCTCAGGTTGGTAATCACCCACCAGGGCACAGTGATGTTCCTAAATCAGGGCATGGATTCCCATCACTGCCTGGAGCCCATCCAGCCTCTCTGGGCTCTGCCTCTGGGTGCTTCCCTGCAGTATTTTCCCTTTCAATATCAAGCTACAAAGTAAAGACACAGATTGTAGAATTTGTGATCTGAAATAACAAATCCTTCCCAGCCTTATGTCAGATTTTGTTGCCTTAAATGAGACTCAGGTTTCCATTTCCTCCATGCTCTCTCTTGTTTAGGGAAGGAGCATGAGAACCTGTTCTAGGCATGGCTGTCCCCTAAACCCATCCAAAGATCCATTTATTAATTTAGGTTTTGTTCTCAAAGGTAAATGTTTGTGCTTGCAGACCACAAAGCTTTCTGAAATATCAAACTGCTCCTCATATACTCCTACCTCTCATGAGGATTGAAATGTTAATATTGACTTGTGTAAAAACAAAGGAGAATAAACCCCACACCCCACAACAACAACAAAACCCAACACTTCTGTCAACAGCATTAATCCACCTTGGGGAGAAAATCACTGATTCCCTGGAGCTGGGCTGCTGAGACAACATCAGAGAGGTGAGGGAGTGAATTAAAGCTCAGGTTCAGATTGGCAGAAAATCATTGGGATATTTCTGTTTGTCACTCAAGATTCTTGCAGGGCCAGACCAGACTGAGCAGGGCCAGCTCTTGGTTTTAGTTCCCCTTAAGAGCAGCATCAGCTCAGAGGATAAACACTTTTTTTGCAGAGAGCTTAGATGCAAAAATCACCAAAAATCTGTTTTCTCTCCGTGACTTCAGCCTCCATCTGCACTGCTGTGCTGAGGAGAGGCAGTGGCAGGAGGGATGGGGGCTGCAGGGAGGGTTTGCCATGAAAAAAAGGGAAGGATGGATGGTCTGCAACAGTTTTGAGGCTCCAGACTTATTTATAGACCTAAAGTTGATAGTTTATAATCATTACATTCACATTTATAAACCTGAATCATGAATTGCAGTTTTCAGAGGAAAAGGCAAATATGATGCTTTTGATCTTTCTCTCTACTTTTATTTCTTCCTTTGCACCTCATAAATAAATGGTGCTTAACTAAATTGCATTTATAAAATGCATTAAATGTGGAAAAATCCATATTTTTACTTTGCTTGGTGTGGGGTGATGTGGCCCTCCATATCTTAATGTACAATTGAAGTTACATTTTGGAGAGCGATTCTTTGTTAAGCACTTCAAAAGTTAATCTAGAAACCATGTGTAAAATATGGAAATGGATGATTATCAGCCACCAAAACAGTTTTATCTGAGGAAAACATGCCCCTTTTCTGCAACTTCCTCATTTTAGATGTTTATTACAATAAGACTTTATCTGCCTGGCTCTGTATTTTTAAATTATCGATGTAAAGCCCTGAAAACCGGTTTAATCCTGAGTTATTTAATGTTACCCACAGCTTTTCTAAGCTCAATTAAAGCCCAGTTAAGGGCAGGATGATAAGCACATATAGATTCTTTTACTATGAGTGTGTATATTTGCTTTGGGCTCTGAAGCAATCTGCCTTCAGCTCACTCAGACCCACTGTGCACAAACTCAGCCTGCGCTGCTGCTGCTCTGCAGGGCCCAGGTGAGCACAGAAATCTTTTATGAAAATCCTTTCCTTGGGATTTTTCCTTCTGAGAAGCTGCGAGGCCTCAGGAACAAAATGCAAACAATGATTATCTGCTGCTGTGGAATGCAACAGGTGCATCTGGGATTGGTCTCATGGGGCTGTTTCTAATTAATGGCCAATCACAGTCCAGCTGGCTCAGACAGAGAGCCGAGCCACAAACCTTTGTTATAATTTCTTCCTATTCTATTCTTAGCCAGCCTGCTGATGAAATCCTTTCTTGTATTCTTTTAGTATAGCTTTAGTATAATACATATCATTAAATAATAAATCAGGCCTTTTGAAACATGGAGTCAGATCCTCATCTCCTCCCTCACCCTCAGACCCCTGTGAACACCCTCACACCCAGGTGTGCACAGGGGGAAATCTCAGGGTGAAAAACCAGCCCAGGGTCTGCCTGAGCCCTTGAATTCAGGCTCTGGCCAGCTAGGAGGGAAATAAAGTGATCTGGGAAATAGCAAAAGCAATAAATGCACCAATCTGAGAGTGAGCAATTCTGTTTGGTCTGATCCTGCTAATTGATGATTTCCTTGTGCTGCCTGGCAGGGAATATTCCAGGAACAGAAAGCTCAGCACTGACAAAAATTGTCAACGAGATTCTTCTCCCCACGCAACCCCTCCAACAAGCCACACAGTGAAGCACAAAGGATTTCACTGATAATTGTACTACTAGGAAACACGAAAAGCAAAAGGAAACAGGGACAAAGATATTCTTGCATCTGTGGTCAGCTTTCCATCCTGGGCTTTGCTCTGCCCCAGTGCTGTCACAATCCAGGGCTTTCCACAGGAAAATTCCAGCAGAGAACACTTCAAACCCCTCTAAATTTTGCTGCAGCCAAACTCCAGAGCTTCCCCCTGGCATTGCCCTGTCCTTCAGGGTTCCTTCAGGGCCCTGCCTTTCAGCTTGAATTTGCCAGGAAGAGATTGTGCTGCTGCATTATCTTAATTCTATGTAGGAGCTTCCTAAAGCGGAGTTCCATTAGGTTAGGGAGAAACACAACATGGATTTCTCACAGGCAGGAGAGCCCACGGCTCCTTTGTGCCCTGGAGTGGCTGAAATTGCAGCGAAACCAATCTCCAGCTTTTGCTGGCCTGGCTGGGAGCTCAGGCCCAGGCTGGCTGGCTGGTTTTGCAGTATCAGCTGTTACTAAGCACTTCAGCAGCAGGGAGGATGTCCCAGCGTGGGGCTGGTGCTCAGCAATAATTCAGATATGCAAAATGTGGCTGAACAATGCCCTGGTGCCTGAGAGCTGCTCTGGAGGGCAGACAGGCACATCCCTTCATTCTTTCCACTCCACTTGCTCTGGGGTTTGCTTCTTGTTTGGGTTTTGGACAAGTCTTTGAAGTAGAGTGAGTGTAATTAAATATTCATCTGATTAATCTGTGTTTCCCCACTAAATGCAGATTGGTGTGTCGTGGCATGGTACACAGAATGGATCTGATCCCAAGAGCTGCCTGAAACGCCTGAAAACATAAAATTCCTTCAGCAGAATCCTGGCCAAAAAACCCCACCAGACCCTGCCTTGCTCTTTTTATGGGAAGAGAAATTTGGGAGAGCAAATTTTTGGGGAATGATTTAAAACTACACAGCAACATGGGAACAACAAGATCCTGACCTCACTGTGCAACTCCAACAAACATTCCTCTGGGAATGAAGCTCCTAAATCAGTGTTAATTGTGAAATTTGATCCCAAGGGTCTGATTTTTAGAGGGAAGAGGGTTTTGTTCATGGTGTCATTAATGCCAAGGAGTTCTCCAGGATTTTGTGGCCTTCCTCCAGCTTTGCAGGCTCCTTTGGAAGGGCTGCTTCTCCCTGGGTAGGAAGTGTTGTATTTTGATAAAAGCAAAACAGAAAAAAAAAAGGGAGTTTCTTTTTTAAATGAAGGACGCCCTGGCTTAATGGGGCTTGAAGTGTTTACAGGTGTTTCCTCACAAGTTCAAATTTAGTGGCCCTGGGGAGTTGAGATTCTCATAAGGCAGGAGCTAACTCTTCAGTTCTGGGTTTTAGAAGGGTTGCACATTTAAAGGGCCAGGCTGGCGTGGCCTGGGGGCTGTGTGAAAACAAGAGTTTGTGCCATCCAGAGCAGCAGAACGTGAGCAAAAATCATCCTTAGTGCCACAAGAGGCCAAAACCTTCCTGAAAGACCCTTGGCTGCTGCCCAACCTTTCGCCCTGATCTTGCAAATGTGAGGTGAAAATCCCAGGAGAGGCAGGTTCCACCTCTGGCCGTTCAAACCCATCTTGGTGCCACCTTTTTAACGCAGAACATCTCCTCAGAGGAGCTGCTGAGCGTGGGGAAGGAGAAGGAGAAGAAGAAGAAGAAGAAGCAGCAGAGAGCAAAGGGAAAATGTAGAAGTGGCTGTGGTTGGAGGGGTGGTGATGTCACCGGGCTCAGCGGGAACACTGAGCTTTTAAAAAGCCGAAAGAAACATCCTGACCCTCACTTGTCACATCCCCACCCAGCAGCCACACACACACACTCACAGCCCAGTTATCCTCAGCCAAGAAAGGGGGGAAAAGCTCCAACCCACCACAGAATGCACTGGCAAAAATGTAAGTGAGCTCTGGTTTTGCTTCTCCTACCTCTGGGTGCTGAGGGATAAATCAGCAGAGGGTGGCAGGGGAGGGGATGCTCAGGGATGGCTCCAGGGAGGCCGGGGCTCAGGTGTGATGCTCATTTTCCAGCAGGGATCTGAGCTCAGGGCTGCTTTGTTGGCTTTCATCACTATGAATCAAGTGGGAGACTATGATTCATAAAAACAATAACAGGATGCAGGTATTATATCAAAGGCTACGGTGGTTACGTAGCAGAAAATTTTCCTTTTGAAAAGTGAAACCTGTGAGAAATCTTATTTCTGTGCCTTTTTTTTTTTGATATGTACTTCTTTCAGCTAATTAAAAAAGATAAGGAACAGAGCAGTTGAGGGCAATACAGATATGACTTTACAGGAAATCAGTTTTCTTGTTTTCAAGATAATTTCACTCCTCTGGGCCCACCTTTGCTGGAGTAGTTTACTGATCCTGCTCCAGGTAGGTGTTTGCTTCTTGCAAGGTTTTCATTCTCACTCTTATCACCACCATATCTCACTTGTCATCAGTAGGGGATGCTCATTTTGGCTCCTGTGCTGCCACCCTTTGCCTCTCACCCTGCTGTTCCATTAGCATAGAATGCTTCAGCACACCTGAGTGGAAAAATTAATTTCTTAAACCCTTGCCAGTGACTTATCTGACATTACTCATCTTTTATCTCAGCTTGTAGGTTGTTCTGCTGCGTGTAGTAAACCAACCATGTGTCTTTGTGAGCTTTGAAATCCGTTTCCTCTGTTTTTTTCCCTTCTTTCTTTTCAGCTGAACATTTTGGAAGCTCAAATGTGTATTTGGGAAGTTTTGTTTGTATTCTCCCCTTCACCTTGAGCAGTTTTCAGGACAAGATATGTAAAAAAGATGATCACATCCAAATCCTGATTCTAATCTTCCATCTCAGATGGATTAACCCTGAATGGTTTATTTGGGTTCAGGTTTTTTTATTCCTGCAGTGACAAAACAATGCTAGCAACAATGCTTTGGGTAGGAGGAAATTGGGAACTGAATTGGTGTTTTTATTTTGCTTTTTTGCCTTTGACACTTGCAGGAATTACAAATCAAATTATGTCAGTCATTCCCTGATGATAATTTATAGACAACTCCTGGCCAGTGTCCCTTGAGCTTGTTCATCCTTGGATCTCCCTCCTTTTGTAGTTTTGTCAGAATTCCTTTTTCTAATATGGAACTGCTGGAAATCTGATTGATGATTCTGCTTGGAATCTTGCTTGGATCTCCCTCTTTCTGTAGTTCCATCAGAATTCCTTTTTCTAACACGGAACTGTTGGAAATCTGATTGATGCTGCTGCTTTTCCAATCTTGGAATCTTGCTTGATTCTCCCTCCTTTTGTAGTTCTGTCAGAATTCCCTTTTCTAATATGGAACTGCTGGAAATCTGGTTGATGATTCTGCTTGGAATCTTGCTTGGATCTCCTTGTTTTTGTAGTTTTGTCAGAATCCCCTGTTTCTAATATGGAACTGCTGGAAATCTGATTGATGATTCTGCTTGGAATCTTGCTTGGTTCTCCCTCCTTTTATAGTTTTATCACGATTCCCTTTTCTAACACGGAAGCGCTGGAAATCTGATTGATGCTGCTGCTTTTCCAAGCCATTTCAGCGTGCTGTCTTTGAAGGAAGGAGGGGAATCCTGGAGAGCCCTGGGTGACCTCTGGGTGACCCTTGTGTGACCCCCAAGCTCGGGGCAGGTACCAGGTGCCAGGTCCCTCAGGTTTCAGTGGAAGCTGCAGTTCCCAGCATCTCTGAGAGTCCCCTTGGCGTCCCCCCTGTTTCCTGTCACTGTGACCAGCTCACGTGTCCTGCACCACCTGCCCCAGGCCACCTGTGACCCCAGGGATGTCCCCACCCCGTGGCCTTGCTCTGGGGCAGAAATGGAGGCAGAGGCAGCTCAGGTGACCTGGGAACTTTCCAAACTGAAACCCTGAGGTTTGACTCATCTGCTGCTGACACCACCAAGGTTTTGGGTTCAATCCCTGCACGGGCCACTCACCTCAGAGTGGGTGATTGTGGGAATGTTCCTCACTCGGGGTCGCCAAATGTGGTGGTGTCCTCAGGACGAGGGGAGAGATGAGAACCTTGACTCCATGTTTCAGAAGGCTGATTTATTATTTGATGCTATATATTATATTAAAAGAAAATGATATACTAAAACTATACTAAAAGAATAGAAGGATTTCATCAGAAGGCTTGCAAGGAATAGAAAGGAATGAAAATAAAATCTTGAGACTGCAAGAGAGTGCAAAACAGCTGGACTGTGATTGGCCATTAATTAGAAACAACCACATGGACCAATCAAAGATTCACCTGTTGCATTCCACAGCAGCAGATAACCATTGTTTACATTTCATTTCTGAGGCCTCGCAGTTTCTCAGGAGAAAAGATCCCAGCAAAAGGATTTTTCATAAGATGTGTCTGTGACAGGTGATCCTGGAGGGTCCTTCCCAGCTGAGAACATTCTGTGAATCTCTGAAAGCCCAGAAGTGACACAGGAACTCCCTCCAGCAGCAGGTGCGACCTCACCTGGGGCCATCTCAGGGCGCCTCAGGGTGGTTTCCTGCTCCCTCAGGGCCATTTCTGCAGGAGCACAGGGCAAGCTGGGTCCCTTGGCTGGCCAGGGAGCCTGGCCAGGCTGGGAATGTTCCAGGTCACAGCACAGTGACTGCCCTGCAGGACGGGGGCCCTGGTTCCGCTCAGCACCCAAGGGTGGCTCAGCCCGAAAGCCTCCCCTCCCACGGCCCTGGAGAAGTGACTGGTCGGGGCTCCCCAGGATTCTGCTGAACAGGAGCAGCCCCAGCAGCCCCTCAGGGATGGGGAATTCATGGGCAGCACCAGCTTTGTCCTCTTGATTTGCTTTTGTTGTGACCTCCGTAGTGGATTTTTTAAATTGACCCGAACGCTCCTTCCGTACGAATGGGTTGTGTTCTGCAAAGTGTGGAACCAGCTTGGGCTTGATGATCTCAAAGGTCTTTTCCAGCCTAATTAACTCTAATTCTTCAGGACTCTCCTATTTAGGTGCTGGTTTTGCCTGTGCCCAAGTTTTTTGGGTGCTCAGCTCCCATTGCAGTCACTGGCAGAGATTGAGCTGCTCTGATTCCCTTCACCACCGAGAGATGTGAATTCACACCTCTGCAAATCCCTTCCCAAACGCTTTTAAAGCGAATAAAAAACCTTTTCTGCCCACAACAGATGTGGGGCTGCACAGAGCAACCCTGAAAGTATCAGCTAATGAGACTGAGAGGTGAAACTGCAGCATTCTGCACCTTGTGAGCGCTAATTTTGGTCAAACCCCACCAGGAAAGAGGGATAGCACAAAAGTTGAGCCCATCCATGCTTTGCAGAGCAGGTGTCAAACTCTACGAATGACCACAGCAGCAATTAAATGGAAAGGCTGCATTACTAAAATGGAAAGAGTATTATGGGCTGGGAGGAATTAGGACCTGAGGGTGAGATTTAAGGTTAAAGGCACTTTCTGTCTATCTCAGCTTCCCCTTTGCACCAGGGCTCCTCTTATTCTGAAACAGAGAATTTTTAATGGCCCTCACCACTACATGGCCAAAACATCCAGCTCTCATTTGGCACTTGAAAGTTTTTAGGTTTTTTAAAATTAGAATAATCAGAGCAGCAGGGATTAGCCAGCATTTTGTGTCTCCCCTTGATTTTGGTTTCTGTCCAAGTGGAAAAAATCTAAAATCCACTCTGTATTTGTGCATCTGCAATCCCTTCTGTGTGTAGGAACAAAATATAGGCTCTGCACTCATTAAGATCCTTTAGGTGTGAAGGAAATATTTTTAAAGGACTTTTTAAAGTTATAACTTTTTGATAACTTTTTAGAGTTATTAGAAGCATTCCTCAAGAAAAGCATGGGGCAGAGATTTGCCTGAATCCAAGGCTACTTTGATTCCTGGAAAATCTTCCAACACTTGAAGATGAAGATATTGGGCATTAATATCTAAACTATTCTGTCAAATCAAGAATGGACTGACCACAAAGCAGAGATAAAGATCACTCTGGGTTTTTTTGAGGGAAATTTTAATTAGCCAGGAAATAAGGACAGGATCATGACCAATGTTGATTCCCTTGCCACAGGTTTGGAGGTAAAAAGGTTTTGATTTGACTCTAAGCACACAAGCCTATGAAACGAAGCCTCTTTCTTCTTTTATTAGCCAGAGTTCACTGTGTCTGATAAAAATGTGATTTGGTCTCCAATGTCCAAACCATTAACTCGGGGCTTTGCTAATTGAAATCTAAATTTTTCTTGTTTGCAGTCAGCGATTGCTTTTTGCTGTTACTGCAAACAAGAGAAACTATTGGGCTTCTTTTCAATTATTTATTACACTGGAGGGTGAGATGTGGAAAAAAGGGAAAACTATTTGCAGTGTTAACACTGATCAATTGATTATTTTATCACATGGTTGTGAGCACAGAAATCTGTGAGAGGCAGCAGTGGTGTGGTCACATGCCCTGTGAACAGAGATTTAGCTTTTTCAGGATTCTCCTGAGAAAAGCAGAGAAAAGAATGATCAAAGCAATTCTTATTTGCTGCTGCTGTGTTTGTTCCCATTTGTGGAATGTGTTCTGGAGATTGTTTGCCTGAGGTGATTGATTGGATTTGGTGATGCTGTTTGGGATTTGGTGATGCTGTTTGGGATTTGGTGATGCTGTTTGGGATTTGGTGATGCTGTTTTGGATTCGGTGATGCTGTTTGGGATTTGGTGATGCTGTTTGGGATTTGGTGATGCTGTTTTGGATTTGGTGATGCTGTTTGGGATTTGGTGATGCTGTTTTGGATTCGGTGATGCTGTTTGGGATTCAGTGATGCTGTTTTGGATTCATTGACCAAAATTGGATCCGTGTGTGTGTGTCAGGACTCCAGGGCAGGAGTCATGGGTTTGCTAGTTAGTTAGTTAGTGATAGTTCTTGTAAGTGTATATAACGTAATATAGTTTAATATAGTATAATAAAGTAATTTATTAGCCTTCTGAAATCATGGAGCTCAGCACAGACATCGGGCGCCATAGCACCCATACAGCAGGACGCTGCTGCAGGACCAGCAGGGTGGTTCAAAGTGAAATCTGCCTGCTGGGAAATTGCAGTGCCTGGGCTGGGAGGCTGAGAGCGAGCTGCAGCTCCTGTGTGTGCGTGTGAGTGAGTGTGTGCGGGACAGCCCTGCTGGGGGAAGCTCAGTGATCTGGAACTCTCCGCGCTTCGCTGCCCGCACCCTTCCAGCAGCTGCTCTGCCTCTCCTCCCTCCCGTTTCTGCAATGGTTAAACCAAAATGCAGGGGAGGACGGAGCCTGAATTTTTGGTGGTGTCTTGGTGTGCTTTCCCTCCTGTGGTAATCACACCTCCTCTGAACAGACACAGACATGGTTCTCCCAGGATTTTCCTGAGAAGCTGTGAGAAAGCTCAGAGAAAGAATTAAAACAATTATTATTTCTCTTTCTGTAACAGTCGTTTATAGACATGATTCTCCAGAGTGTGCTGTTCATAGCTCACCAATAGTGTGAGAGAAGATTCCTACAGGGCAATCAGGTTTGGATCCACCATCATTTCTGTAAGAACTGTAGATTTCTAAAGTGCTTTTTGTGCCTTCCTGATGATGGAGTCTCTGCATCACCTTTGGCTATCCCTGACACCCCTTCAGTGATACAGATCAATATTTTTGAGGTATTTATGCAGCCTGTATCTGCATAAATTGAGGGTGGCGGATCCCTTGGAACATTTTTGGGTGCTTCCAGGCTGAGCTGCAGCGTGGTCTGGAATCCAGCATCTCCCTGCTGCTCTCGCTTGATGTTTGGAGCCATTTGGTGCCTTTCCAGCAGCTCTGGTGCTCAGCAGCAGCTTTTAAAGATTGCCCACAAGCCTTCAAGGCTTTTGTGGACTTTTAGCAAATACATCAGGTGATAACATTGATGGAGGGAGCCTGGGGCTGAGCACAAAGCAGGGCTGGGGCAGCCTGGCCAAAGCTTTGAAATGGGCCCCAGTGAAATGTGGAAACCATTGCAGAGGGGTTGGGTTTGGGTTCCTTCTCTTCTTCCTCGACTGGAGATGTCTCAAACTGCCCCAGCTCCACAGAGCAGGTGAAAATCAAAATGTGCCTGCAGCATGTGGGTGTTCTGTGGTCCTGGAATTGCAGGAGATTGCAGTGTTGGTATTCCTTTATCTCCTTTAATTCCATTTCATTGAATGGAACTTGGGCTCTCGTGACCGAAATTAAAATAAAATGGAATCTTGGTTCAAGACAGCTTCATAGTTTGTTAAAACCTTCATATATACTAAATGGAACTTGGGCTCTCGTGACTGAAATTAAAATAAAATGGAATCTTGGTTCAAGACAGCTTCTTAGTTTGTTAAAACCTTTCTATAAGGAAGACTAAATCCATGTTCTTCATTTACAAAGATATTTTAATTGTCATTATTCCTCCAAATGCTGACATTTGTAACTGGCCATGTGCCTTCAGCTCGATGAGGAATTGCACCCTGAAGCCCCAAAGCCATTTTGCTGTGGTCTGTCTGTGGTGCTCAGACCCCACAGGCCCCTGAGCAGTGGAAAAGCAGCTGTGCTCACATTATTTTTATTTCTGGAGGTCAGCTTGGGGGAACCGAAATATGATCTGCAGACTTTGGTTTTTAAAAATTTTTTTTTCTCTTTATTTTTTTTTTCTTTTTTGGTTACTCTGCTTACTTACACCGGAAACTCTGAATAGGTATATTTGTCAGCTTTTACAGTAAATTTCTTCTTTCCCATCCCCCAAACCTGGAGCCAGAAACCACCATCCTTCCCCACCCTAATTCTGCAGGGAGGCCCTTTATGAGTTGGGGGTGAGAAACTCCCCAAAATGTTCATTTCTGCCACTCCACATTTGTGGAGTTGATGTTTTCACGTGGCGCCAAGAACACCAGAACTCGTTATTATTTGCACTCAAATAAATTAATACCAGTTAAATTGAAAAAGCAAAACGTGAATTGTATTAAAAGCCCTTGTGGATGTTTGTATGGAGGTTAAAGAACATTTATTCTCTTTTAAAAATTCCATTTTGAAAGCCACAGGATTCACGGGAATGCAAGAAATCTGATTTAAAGAGCCACAAAGGATGTCCACAACAAGCAAAGGTAGATCAGGCAAAGGCTGGAAAATCATCTTTGCTTCAACAACTGATTAAAAGTAAAATATTTCCTTAATGTGCATAACAAAGGCAACATTCAGTGCATAAATGGAGTTCTGTCTGATCCTAAAAGGATTTATAGTGGCCAATCAAGATTTCATAATTGAATTATGTATAATGAGTTAGTAGAAGAGCCAAGCTGAAGGGAAAAAAGTACTTTTGAAAAGAAATTAGAGCAGAAACGTTTATTCCGTTAAGTAATTTTGCGGTGGATTTATGATCTCTGTATTTAGAGCTCCATTTTCCTCCTCCCTGGAAGGTGCAGCAGAAACATCTCAGTGTGCTCAGAATTAAATGTAGCTGGGAGAGATGGTCTGAGGTGAAATTATTCATTCTTGTAGGATGTGAATCTAAATAAATGCTCCTGGGGTGCAATAACAGTTTAAAATCCAGATTGGAGCTGGACACACACCTGTACCTCAAAACCAAAGGCCAGTTCCAATCGTTAAAAATGGAAAACTTATCAATTTCTGTATTTGCACACCAAAGTGCAGTGGAAGGGGCAGGCAGCCACCTCTGCTATCGGTGCCTTTACAAACAGAGGCTTTGATATCCCCTGCTTTAATTCTGCTATCAATTCCTCAAACACTCCAGTAAAATATGAGCTGTTAATGCTGGCTCTGGCAGAAATGTGCTTCCCCTGCTTTGCTGCTCACATGGCTTTGGGAGAGGCTTTTGGAGCTGCAAACCTAATTTTGCAAATTAATTTTTAATTAAATTAAAAATTCTGGCTCTAAATTTAATTCTTCAAAATGGAGCAGAATTTATGGGTGGGAGCTGGGAGGTTTTTGAGCGTAGGATCTCTGATGGGCTGTCTCCTGTTCATCAACCTCCTGGCCAGGCTATAAGCAAAATTTGTTCAGAACTGAAATACAACTCTGGTCTAGTTGGGACTTCAGCACCTGCTTGATCTCAAAATGAGATATTTAAGTCAAATTAATGATGTTTAAATGGTTTTTCAAGTGAGGATGTTTTCCTGATTTGGGTTGGTTTTATCCCTTCTACCTAAACAGTGAATCAATTTCTTTTAAATATCTAATCTCTGCTTTTTTATGTCCCTGCCTGGCCAATAATTCTGGTGTGTCACCTTTTGGGTATATTTGGTCTGATTTTCCTTTTGGGAGTGTGTGAAGCTGCTCTGCAGGTCAGTGGCACTGAGGGACACAAAGGAAAGGAAGAACAAAATAAATTTAAGGAAAAATAAAATAAATGTGTTCTGTTACAGCCACCAGGCTGCCGTGAGGATTTGGGGTCCCTGGGAGGACAATAAATGTTGCATAAATATTTAATTTATTTTTTTTCCCTCAGCTTCTGCCCCGGAGCAGCAGCCACAGCCTCGCCCCTACCAAGGTGTCCGAGTGAAGGAGCCAGTGAAGGAGCTGCTGAGGAGGAAAAGGGGCAATGCACAGAATTCCAGTGCAGCTGCAGCTGCAACGGTAGGGAAAAGCAGACAGGAGGAAAATTCTCCCTCAGGAGCTCAGTGCTTGCCCAGCCCCAGCACCACTGAGCCAATGAAAGAAAGCTTTGCATCTCTGAAGCGTTTTGAAGGCCCTGCTGTTACCTGTTATACCATTAATATCCCTTTAGCTGGGGTGCTTTTATGTGCTGAGCACCTTCCACCACTTAATGGAAAGGGGAAGTGCTTTGCACTTGGCAGGACCTGCTGGCTGGGGACTGAAAGTGGCTTGGGAGGGAGGCAGCAGGAAACCATCCCCAGCCATCCCTGGCCCTTTGCTGCTTCTTTTCAGCCTGGATTTGCCCTCCCGGCAGGCAGCAACCCCAAGAGGGTTGCTTTTGTGTAAATTCTCTCTTCTACACAAAATCTAAACACACTTTAAGGTCAGACCTTGGCATTGATAACCAGCTGATAATGCCTGGTCTGCTCTGTGCTTCTCTAAGGGATTGAATTTAATGCTGATGGGCTTCACCTCTGATTTTTATTCTTTCTCTCTGCTACACAAGATTTAAACACTTTAAGGTCCCCTTGAGCTGAGGTGTTTGTGGGTGTTTGGGGTGCTGTGTTCTGGCTGCCAGGTTCAGCTTTTCTGGCTCTTGTGTGGGGTGGGAGAGTTCAGACCCAGCATTGATAACCAGCTGATAATGCCTGGTCTGCTCTGTGGGATTGAATTTAATGCTGCTGGGCTTCACCTCTGATTTTTATTTTTTTCTCTCTGCTATACAAAATCTAAACACACTTTAAGGTCCCCTTGAGCTGAGGTGTTTGTGGGTGTTTGGGGTGCTGTGTTCTGGCTGCCAGGTTCAGCTCTTCTGCGTGCGTGCTCTGCTCTGTGCTTCTCTAAGGGATTGACCTTAATGCTGATGGGCTTCACCTCTGATTTTGATTTTTTCTTCTCTCTTCCAGGTTGTTCTGCCCCACCAGCCAGTCCCTTCCTACTCACCCATGGGTAAAGTATCCCTGACCCTCTGGGGCTCTCCAGGGGAGACTGTGCTGAGCTGGGCTTTGATCCTGTCCTGTTTTGCAGGCCAGCCTTGCATTGACATGGACACTGCTGGCCCTGCTGCTCTGCCTGGCCCAGAGGAAGGAGCTGTGGCCTCTGGCTGGCTCCCCCAGGCCCCTGGCACCCCCCTGCAGCCCCTGGCTCAGTGGAGCCCTTACCCTGACTACGTGTCCCACGAGGCTGCCAGCTGTCCCTACTCAGCAGATATGTACGTGCAGCCCGTGTGCCCCAGCTACACCCTGGTGGGACCCTCCTCTGTCCTCACCTACACCTCCCAGCCTCTCATCACCAATTTTGCAGTAAGTCAAAAACACCAAGCTGGAAATTACATTATTTCTCACCTTCTAAGAGCTGTGGGGTGGGTGGAATTAGACTAATTTATTTATTACTGTAATGTTGTGTGTCTTTGCATCCATTGCCATGTAGTTCCCAGGACAGGAATATGATTTGAGCAGGACAAAAAGTTGTGTTGTAATGATACTATACTATATTAAAACTATACTAAAGAAAAACCCAGTGACAACATAGCTTTGACCTAATTGGTCAATCAACCCAAAACAACCAGAGTCCAATTAACAAATCCCTTGTTGGTGAACAATCTCCATGACACATTCCACATGTGCCAAACAACAGGGGTAGCAAGTAGAGATAAGAATTGTTTTGTCTTCTTTCTCTGAGCTTTCTCACTGCCTTACCCAGGAGAAATGCTGGGAGAGAGAATGATGTCTCTCTCTGCTCAGAGAAATACGTGAGTTGTCGGGGGGGTAGGATAGTTGGGGTGGATGGAAACAAGAGATCTCTGCAGCCAGGTCATGGAATTTGGGGTTCATTGCAAAGGGCCTGGGTGCAGGGCCCTGCTGGGAGCTGCCAGCCACAGCTCAGAGCAGGCCTGAGAGAAGAGAGAGGTAAAGAGATGAGAGAGAGAGAGAGGATAAGAGAGTAAGAGGGTAAGAGAGTAAGGTTCCCATTACAATACCATAAATCTTCTGTATTGAATATTCTGATTCTCCCTAACCAATCTAGTACAATTACAAATCCTACAGCATTTCCATGCAGCCTATAAGAATCATTACATTACCATCCTGTGTCACATTTTAAACCCTAAAAACTCCTCTTTGGGCCCCTTCTGCCAAGCTGTGGGGTCTGCTCTGACCCTTGGGCCTGTCTGCAAGCAGAGGGTGTTGTTCCATCAAAAGGGGATCACCTTCAGCAGCCACACCATTGTTTTCCAGTTGTTCAGTAACTGAGGGATCTCAAAGCTTGCTTTCATTTCAATTCTAGTTTCCATATTCTCCAAATCTTTTGCCAGACAATCATACTGACAAGGCTTTCCCGTTCCACCTCCCCCAGCAGTGAGTACCACCCTGCTTGTCTCACTTTGCCGTGTCTCTGTGCCCTCCCCAGCCCCGCAGCAGCGCCCCGGCCGTGGTGCCACCGCTGGAGGTGACGGAGCAGCAGCCGCCCCTGCCCTACTTCCCGTGGGCACAGCCCCTGCCTGCCCTGCCAGCCTCCAGCCTGCAGTACCCTGCAGCCTCCTCCTCCTTCCCCGGGCCCCAGCTGGTGCCCGTGCCCATCTCCATCCCCGAGCCAGCCCCGCAGGAGCTGGAGGATGCCCGGAGAGCCATCGGCGCCCTGCCCATCGAGAAGCTGCTGCTGGAAGATGAGGACAATGATACGTACGTGTTGAGCCATGCTCTCTCTGTTGAAGGGATTTAGGTTGCGCATCTGGAGCTCCACCCTGCAGCTCAGTGGGTTTGGGATCAGGCAGGGTGGGGTGGGAGTTTTGGCACGCTGTGATTTGTGTGGTGAGGGAAATTTGCTTTGTCCTGGCGCCCAGCACAAGGCTCCTCTGCTGTCCCAGATCCTGCTGCCGCTCCCAGGCGGGTTTGGATGCTGCACACTTGTGCTCAGCACCAGCACAAGGTGATTTTCACCCTCATGGCCTCAAAGTGACAGATTCCAGTGTAGCCACAGCCAGCTGTAGCATTTGGTGAGGGTACAGCTGTTTCTAAATATTGCCAAACCCGGTTCACTAGGGTTGCTTTTGTGTAAAGTCATTGTTTGTGTCTTTGAGCTGTCCATGGAGGAACTCTCACTAGATTTAGGCCACTAGAAAACATTGGGGTGAGCCTAAATTGACATTTTTCTCTCCTAAATTTTACAATTCCTTTGGAAATCAGGAAAACATAAAGCGTAGCTTTGTTCTGCTGGTGCAGGTAGGTGCAGTAGTGTGAAAATAAAGCTGAGCTAAATGCCAGAGCGGTCAGAGATTCCTGTTTGCAGAGCAGGAATTCACACCAAGGCGTACCTGGAAGCTCTGTGCCCCTTGTCTGCCCCTCAGCCCAGCCCTGCAGGTGTGGAGCAGAGGGTAAATCCGTGTTATTTCAGCTGCAGAGGGGTTTGGGGCTCTGAAATATCTGAATTTGAGATGTGGGGCTGATTTAGTGGCTGGCTGGTAACGCTGCCAGTGACAGATCCTGTCCCACTGAAGTCTCTGGGAGGTTTGTCTGAGTCAGGACTGAATTCATGGCCCTAGGTCAGGAGATCATTGAGAAAACAGGAATTTTCCAGACCCTGGACTGCAGCCCAACAAGGACTCCATGGCATTGCTGTTATCTGGCAATATTTTTGCTTTTCTGTAGTGTTTGAGTGTGATGTGCTGAGCCAGGGAACTTTGGTGACCTTTCCTTGGAAAGCTCCCCAGGCCCAGAGGTGCACGCAATTCCTTTATGGCTTTCTGATTTCCTTTCTTGGAGAATGAGTAGCTTCACTTTTCCCTCTGATGAGAGTTTAAATATTTTGGTTGAGGCTCAGGAGTGCAATGGCACAGGCAAATAAATTGATATATTTCAGGAGATACATCCCCTTTGAACCCTGTTTATTGCTTTCTTGACAAACAAGAGGCTCTTGGCTGGTGAACACAATTTCTCTGGGTTTTTCTGCTTTCTAAAGCCCAGGATTGTTAGATGGTTTTATTATTTACAAGACTAACTGAAAAATAATTTCTTGTACTCTTTATTACCTGGAGTCCAGCTGCCACCCAGGCAATATTTCAGCTGGCCCTAGAGTTCATTCCTGGGTGAGGTTTGAAAACCCAGGCTGAAAGTCTTTAAGACTTTCCAAGAGTATTTTTAATTGAATATTGACAAATGTGGAAGACACAAGCACTAGATCATGTAAGTGATCATAAAATCGTTGGAAAAGAGCAGCAGTTGAGGTTGGCATTGAAATTAGTGGCTTATATTTGCAGAAAAACCCAGCAAAGAAATTAATTCCATGGAGCTTAATTCACCACTGCTTCCTCCAGTTTTAGGAAATTCAGAGATATTCCCTAGGTCAAACTTGGATAAAGCAGTTGTGAATCAAGCTCGTGGTTGCTTTGATTGCTTTTCAATTCCTTTCACTCCAATGTATGTAAATTATGTGTGTGAACATAAAACAAAGATGAAACTGTTTCATCATTTCTTTCTGGGTTGTTCTGGTTAGAAAAAAAGACAAATTCTTTTTTTCTTTTTTTTTTTTTCAATAAAGATCTACAGTAACTTTGCTATGCCTAGAGTGTTTTATTTCCTACCCACAAGCATTGGTTTAGCAATCAATTAGTTCAATAATATATGTACAGGCTAGAACCAGAGGTTAGCTGTCAGACTTCTGTGCTCATTTTACACATGAAGCAGACTAAGAAGGAATTCCTTGATCCAGCTGCGGCCTGAGGCATTTCCTGCAACAGTCCTTGCTCCTGCAGTTCAGCTTCAATCACTTTTATCCTCTCCTGGCACCCTTGGGGATGTGTGGGTGTGCAGCCACAGCTAATGCTGAGCTTGACTGAAAATCAGATTAGCCAGAAAATTGTATTTCCACTTCCTGAGATTGCAAGGGGTGGCTCTGGAGAGAAACTACCCAAGGAGAGAAACAACTCCCACCACCTTCTGCCTGAAAAGCATCAAATATTTCTGTCTGCAGCAGAATGAAGCCAGGGGTTGGTGTGACTGAGTGTGGGATGGGCTCCTCCTGTTTCAGAAGGTTGGAATTTCCTTCAAGTAGGAGCTGGGGGAATGGAAGTGGCTCCAGCCAGAGCCAGATGAGCAAAGTGAAGCAGAGAAATGTTCTCTCCGTCACTAAGGGCCACCAGCCACTCCCTGGGGTGTGCCAACTCTTTGTCTGGTGCAAAATATAGGGACAGTAAATAACTAATAAATAAATAAATAAAACTCCTCTCACCAGGAGTTTTGATAGAATTAGAGTGTTACAGGTTGATATATTACAAGTGCTTCAATAGAGAGTTTAACAGGTTGATATGTTACAAATACATCAATTAGGGAGAGGTTGTTACCCCTGATGGTGAGGTTTCACCCACACACCCAGAGCTGTATCACCCCAAAATGGGATTTATACATCCAATTCCCCAAGCTGGGAATGGTGGAGGACTTAGACACCTCCCAGTGGTGAATCTCAGCTGCAGGAAGGTGCTGAGGTGGGAAGGAGGCAGCAGGCAAAGCTCAGGAGCTCTGAGGGCTCTTGGACTCTGCATCTGCTGGAGGTGCAAAACCTTTCCCATGAAAATGGGAATTTTTGGAGCTCATGGCATGGATTTGTGCAACCCTGGCTGTAAAACCCCAAAAAGTGACAGGGCTACCCTGTAAAACTGTTTGCTCCCAGCGTGGTGCATGGTCCATCAGTGATGGGTGTCTTTATTTATTTGCTGTCTTAGAATTCTGCATATTTATGCAGCTAAAGGCCTGCGGGCCCACACGCTGGCAGCCGCAGAGCGCATGAGAGCCCTGAGGAGACTCGATGCCAAGGAGCACAGAGGAAAGGTAAAAAGGGTAAAAAAGGGGCCACTTTCTCCTGCAGACAGCAAGGTTTGGGATGGGAAGAGGCTTGGCATGACAGACAGCAAGGTACCCTCAAAATCCAGCTCTGCCCCTGCAAGGAAAGCTTGGCGCTGATGGCATCACTCGGGGGCAGGATTGTAAAATTCGGTGGCAGGATTGTAAAATTCGATGGCAGGATTGTAAAATTCGGTGGCGGAATTGTAAAATTCAGTGGCATGGTCATAAATCAGGTGGGATGAGAATGAGCCCATTCTTTTTTCAGCCCATGAGTGCTGTGTGAAAACACTGGTCCAGTAAAATGTTTGTGTGTTGGCATCAGTCTCTGAGGCTGAAGGGTTTACAGCCAACTGACTTGTGCTGGACCTGATGCAATTGGGGTTTAAAAAATGCTGGGTTTGTGTTGCCATCAAGTTATGGGCTGAAGAACAGCAGGAGAAGTCCAGCAAGAGCTGGAAATCCCCATCTCATGTGGGATTCCAAACCATCCTGTGAGCTGTGCTCATTCCTGGCACCGCAGTCCTTGGGATTTCAGCCAGCACTTGCCCCACTCCTTGTTTTACACCAGCAGCTGCTGCTGACGCCTTAGGATTTTAGCTTTTATATTCTTCATATATTTATAATCCTGCAATTCTTTAGTGTGTAACTCTAAAGCTCCATAGCCTGTCAGCTACTGCTCTCACATTTTATTCAGACAAAATAGTTCTTCTGTAGGCCTGGAATTCAAGGACAGCTCACTGTCTCAGCCCTAAAAAGTATAAACAGAAGTGAGTTTGGAGAGGAGTAAATTGGGGTAAATTACTTCATTACCTGAAGCTGAAGTAATTGGAGGATTAACCCCTGATTACTTCATTACTTGAAGTAATGGTAGGATTAACCCCTGGTATGACCAAACTTATAATTGTTTGAAAAACCCATGACCGTTTGGGTGTAGCCTCAGGGAGGCTTTGACTGCCCAAGTTGTACCTATTGAAGAGCTTCAATAAAAACCCACTTTTATTCTGTTAATCTCGCCTAGCCCCTGTTTTAGGCAGCCCCTCCAAGGCATCCCTGGCAGGCTCTGGAGTTAGGCTGAGCTCTCACAGCTGTCTGTGCTGCCCTTGCAGACTCCCCTGCTGGTGGCTGTCACTGCCAGGCAGGCAGCCATCGTCCACGACCTCATCCAGGCAGGAGCAGATGTCAACGCTGTGGACAACAAGGGCCAGTCAGCTTTGCACCTTGCTGCAACGTATGGCTACACCCAGGTCCTCCAGGTAGGGGAACGTGGATGGTTTTAATTGCTGATTAATAATATAAAGTGTATATATTGTATATACATATATTTAAATATATATATTTATATATATGCATTATCTATTCATATATAAATAAATATATTATATATATTATATATTTACTTATATGTATATATGTATATATCTGTATTATTTATATATATGTATATATCAGATATATTTATTTATATATAGTGTATAAATATACACATATAAAATTATATATTTATGTATAAATATAAATAATATATTTTATATACAAATGTAAATTAGATATATTTTACATATAAATATATATCTATATATGGTATATTGTTCATATAGACAGTATATTGTACATATATATTTTGTGTATATATTGTATATATGTATATGTGCACAATATATATACAATATATATGTACATATATACATATATATACATCGATATAATGTATATATAATGTATATATATTACACATTTATATATAATACATATATATGCATATATACGTGTATATGTAATATACATATATACATGTATATATATAATCTATATATAATATAAAGTGTTGCTGTTGGTGTCATTAAATAAACCTCAATGAGAGATGGAGGCTGAGCAAAGGCTCATTGTGTCAGGGATTGACTTCCCAGGGTGGGTTTTATCCCTATTTTAGGGCTGTGCTTGCAGCCTGCTGTTACAGAGGAAAATTCTTTAGTGGCTCTGTGGGGAGAAATAAATTATTTCTGCAGATGACAGCTCTAAATGTGCTGGTGGCATCCCCAGTGTGCTTCAGCATTGGAGGGTGTTCCCCAGCCATGAGGTGTGAGGAGAGGCAGCTCAAAAACCAGGGTGAAATCCCTCCCTGCGGTCACTGTCCTCCACACAGGGGCAAAAATTGTGTCCAGACTCAAGCCAGCAAAAGAGAGATGAGCTGTGACCCTGCAGTCAGGCACAGTCTCCAAAATGAGGCACATGCTTCAGATTTTCCTTCAAAACCTGACTTCCATGAGCAAATCTTTGCTTCCCTATTGCTTCATGGATTTTTCTGCACCTAAGCTCTGTGCCAGCCCTGAACAGCAAATTAACACTTTAAACAGACCCTGTGGGCACTTTGGGAAGGGATTCCTCAGCAGGGATTAACCCTCTTTGAGTCTCAAATGCTTCACTATTGGCCAAAAAATGAAATTAATAAAAAATCCTGCCTTGAGCCATGCCAGGGCTAGGCACAGGCAGAGTTTGGTGGCTCTGCTGAGTTCCCTGAGGGCAGCGGATAGGAGTTAGGTGCCAGGATGCCCAGAAAATAAAATTAATCCAAAAAATTGCCTTGATTTGTGTCAGGGCCGAGCACAAGCAGAGTTTGGTGGCTCTGCTGAGCTCTCTGAGAGCAGGGGTGAGGTGCCAGGGTGTCCAGAAAATGGAATTAATAAAACCTGCCTTGAGGGCTGAGCACAGGCAGGGTTTGGGGCTCTGCTGAGCTCCCTGAGGGCAGGGCACAGGAGTTAGGTGCCAGGGTGCTCAGAAAATGAAATTAATTAAAAATCCTGCCTTGATTTGTGTCAGGGCTGAGCACAGGCAGAGTTTGGGGCTCTGCTGAGCTCCCTGAGGGCAGGGACAGGGGTGAGGTGCCAGGGGGTGCCCGTGGTGCTGGCACCACGTCCAGCATTCATTAGCTGTGCCCAGGGCAGTTAATGTGTAACACAGCCAGTTCTCTGGAAAACAGGTGTTTCCTTAAGTAGGAAAAGGGGGTTTGATCCAGATGATGCCAACAAAGCCTCTCAGAGTGCCTCGTGGTGGTTTGGATTGCAAGGTTCCTTTGTTTGGTTTTTCTTGTGTGGGTTTCTTTGTTGGATTTTTTTGTCTTGACATAAAAAAGGGACAACGGGCAGAGACTCGCTCCTCGATGTGGTCAGAGCCATGAAAGGCTTTATGGTTTGTTTGTTTATTTTATTGTTTTTTTTTTTTCCTAATGGATTAACTATCTAATCTCTAATAAGCACCCCAGAGCTAGATGTCAATATTTGATCTGGACATATTTTATTTTTGTTAGAAGGTGATAAGTCAAGCCCTAACCGTTCTGGGTGATCTTTCAGTGGGAGGATTCTGTCCTGAGCCTTGTCTGGCTTCACACTGATGAGTCACTGCAAAAATTCTCAGCCTTTAATGTGAACAACTTGCTTTATTCAATCAAAAGAAAGAAATAAATTCTTTGAAATAATATAGACAAGGAGCTACTTAACTCCATCATGTTAAATCTATAATTTTCTTATATTAAAGAGAGGGTTTTAAAGTTTTGATTCTCTGTTAAATCCAAGAAATTCTCACCTGCAGATCACAATTCCTGGCATTTCTGTAGCCTCATTGCCACAAGCTGAGGCTTTAACTTCACACACTGCTGCACAAAAAGTAAATAAATCCAGCCTGAGAATTGTCAATGCTGGCAAACTTTAAGGCCATAAACTTTGGCTACACATGTCAAGGAGGGATTTTAATTCGTCCTTGTCAAGGATCACTCAGAGTAAACATGTCCTGGTGTCACTGCTGGCCTTGCCTAACCCGGGGTGAAAGTGAGGAGTCTGGCACTCCTGAGCTGGGGGCAGAGACTGAATTCACTGTTCTGAACTGAAAACCTGAAAGGATAATTAGGTGGGACTTCGGAAACCAGGGAATGTGATCCCCTTGAATGTCCCTGTTGGGAGCATTCACAGCACTGGAATCTAGTGTCAAATAATGGTTTGTAATTAAAATATCATTATCTGATGTTGTTTGGTTTTGCATTTTGTTGGTTTTGGCTTGCACAGTGTTCTGCTGAACTAAAATTCTGTTGCCTCCAGGTTATCCTGTCACTGGGTTTCCCTCTGGATTTGGAAATGAAGGATTTTGAAGGTAAAAGTCTTTGCACAAGTGGTGTGAAAACTGCATTGGATATTTCATTGCCTGATGCTTGTTGGGTTTTGGGGTGTGCTGGGAGGCCAGAGCAGGCTCAGAAAATTCCTGGGGGAGAGAGAGTTGTGTCTATGCACCCAAACGCCACGAAATCCAAAGGTGCTGATGGCTCAGGGGGGATTACATTGGAGCTAAAAACATGCTGGAATGCCCCAAAAAGTGTCCAGAGAGGCAGAGAAAAAACCTGAGAAGGGCTTGTGCCTTGACAACACCTACACAGACTGGATAAATGATTGGATGAATGATTGGATGAACGGTGGAATGAATGGTGGAATAAATGAATGATGGAATGAATGATTGGATGAATGATGGAATGAATGATGGAATGAATGATTGGATGAATGGTGGAGTGAATGGTGGAGTGAATGGTGGAATGAATGATTGGATGAAGGCTCTCTGTGCCAGCCCTGCCTCCTCTCTGCACATCAGTATTTTCCTGGCACTGTCCTCCCCTCCATGCCCTGTTTCTTTCCCAGGCCATACCCCTCTCCACTGCGCTGTCCTGGCCCACAACGCCCTGCTGAGGGAGCAGGGCAGGCAGGCAGTGGCAGAGGAGCAGCACAAGGAGCTGCAGCAGCAGAGCAGGGAGCTGGAATCCTGCATCCATCTCCTGGTGCAGACTGGAGCCTCCATCTACAGCCGGGTGAGGAGGGGCTGGGTAATCCCTGGGTAATCCCTGGGTTTGTCTGGGAATTCTCCTTCCCATTCTCCTGCTCAAAACACAGGATTGGAGAAGGAATATGCACATGTGCCAAGCCTGCTCTCCTTCCAAGAGACTGCTGGCAGGGTTAGGTGCTTGTTATATGATTATTGTTACTATTATAACAGTGTATTATAATTTTAAAATAGTTAATTTCTAATTGTAATAACATAAATTATAGCATCTGGGTTGTCTCAGTCTTCTCATAAGACTAAAAATCAAATCAAAGTTTTTAAAACACCTCTCAATTACCCCATCTCTAAGTCAAGAAAAAAAATATTATCCAACAGGTGCTGCCTTTTGGAGTTCCTGAAGCAGACACAACACTCAGAGGGTCCCTGGAGGGAGGGAGATGCTCCCCATCAGCTGCACAGCTGGGCTTCCTCTGTTACATTTATGGATCTCTCCAGATTGTCCTGCTGAACATTTCTTATTTGGCTTGTTTATTTCACATTCTTTTTCTGTGTTTTGAAATAGGATGTGAAAAGCAACAAGACAGTTCTTCATTACACGGTGCAGGATGGGAATGTCTCCCTGCTCAGGTACTTCCTGGAGCTGAACGCTTTCAAGTGCAAGGATTTTGTCAACAACAAGGTAATTTTTATCAACAAAAGGGGGTTTTTTACAGAGGGAAAGGGCAAAAGTTGCTAATCTGAACTTCTGTTCAACCCCAAACTGCATTTTCCAGTAAACAGACAGCTCACAGAAAAACAGCACCTGGCTTGAACTCTGTCATGAAAAGAGAGAGGAGAGAATGAGAAGGAGATAAGCAGGGAGGAGGAAGAACAGGGGAAATGGTTGCTTGAGGAGGAACATGAACTTTAGAGCAGGCTGAGGATTGAGCAAACAGCCCTGCAGTGATGCAAGGTGTGACAGCAGCATGACACTGAGAGGTGGCACTCAGGGCAGCCAGGGATCAATCAGTTCATCTCTGCTGTCAGATGTGGCACCACAGGAAGGACAAAGTCCCTGCTTCTGGCAAGGGACACGGGGATTCTTTCTACCTTAAACATTATTTGCAGATTTTCTGGCACAGCCAGCACCAGGTTGGGTAAAGCAAGGGGGAAACCTCCCCAGAGATGCCCCTGGGAGCAGATCCTGAGATTCCCCCTTGTCCTTCTCCTTTGGGGAAGGGGACAAACCTGGGGGTCCCTGTTTCATTGCAGCACCTCCAGCCTCAGCCTTGCTCCCCAGAATTTGTGTCCCTCAGGAGGGAACTGAATTTCTCTGTCAAGCCATTGCTCACCAAGGCAGACAAAGGGCAGCTCCATGTTTTTTACCCCTCCAGATTTCTGTTGGGCTGGATAAAACCTATTTTGGGTTGTGTTTGTGGGTAATGGCGCCGAGCTGGGGCTTTTCTGTCCAGTGAAGTCTTTTCACTGCATTCCTTGTGTATCTTTAGAGACCCTCAGGCAGGTGAGAGCCTGTCCAGGGGAGTCTCTGTTGTCTCTTGATCACAATCCTGGGAGAGCTTCCTCCTGTGATAGGATCACTCAGAGTCTTCAGTCTCATTGCTGAGCTGTCTGGGGCAGGGAGATGTCCTGGATTTTTTAGCTCTTCAGAGCATGAAGAAGTCAAGGAAACAGCCATGTTTAGGTTTCCTTGGTTCACCCACTGCTTGTGTTTGTCTCACTCCAAATCTGTCTCCATGGCATTTTCACATTGAGAAAAATATTGGAGCCTTGGAGGTGTTTTCCTTCTGGAGGATTCCTGGAGCCCACTTTGTCTCCAATGAGACCTATTAAAGTCAGCCTGAGGCCTCAAGGTCAGGCCTTGTCAGATTTATCTTAGCCCATGCCTGGATTTGGAATCTCTCAAGTGCAGATCTTTCCATTTTAACAAGAAATCCTGTAAAGAGCTTGTAACCATCCCTTGACTTTCTGGGATAATAAACTTGACAAGGATCTGCTTGTAAAACATGCCTTGTCTGAGAAAAACTGTTCATTTTCTGCAATTTTATTTTCTGCAATTTTATTTTCTGCTTCAGTTCTCCCTGATGTCTCAGTGGTTAACAGGAGCTGAAAATCACATTTTTCATTTCACATTTGAACAACTGGAATATTAACACAGGCTGCAGTTTGTGCCCAACCATCCCAATGCCATGACAAACCCATGATTGTCTCTGAGAGTAAAAAACCCAAACAGCTGCCTCAATGAGACTCTTGCAGACTAAAAATACCTCACCTTGTGCTTTTGTTTATCAGCTTTTTCTCATTTCCAACCGTTACCAGTCATACCTGACCAGACAGGGCACAGATTTCTTCATGGTCTGGTGGCACCAGAGCTTCTGCAGCCCCTCCATCCATGCCTGGCTTCACAGCCAGCTCCGTCCCTGCTGTGCCAATCCTGGCCCTGGGAATTGGAACCTTCCTGGCATTTGGTAGTGTTGGGAAAGGGGAAATGTGTGGAGCACAAATGGGAGTGGTGCTGTGGAGCTGTGTGTGGTGGGCAGCAGTGTGATGTGTTTGGTGTCTATAATCCACTGTTATTTATTATATTGTTATAATTTAATGCTCCCCAGTGAAATATTTCCATGCCTGTCACAGCTTTCTCTTTTTCCAGTAACTCCCCAGGTCTCTGCTTCCATGAAGGTGTGATTTAGAGAGGGATTTTTTAATGACAGACTTCAGTGCAATCATACATGAGGTTGTGATTTAGGGAATGATTTCAGAGCAGTTTTAGAGAAAATTCAGAGCAATCATAAATGATGCTATGATTTAAGGGGTGACTTCAGAGCAGTTTTAGGGGGAAATTTCAGAGCAATCATACATGAGGCTGTGATTTAGGGAATGATTTTTTAATGAGAGATTTCAGTGCAATTATACATGGGGCTGTGATTTAGGGAGTGATTTTTTAATGGGGGATTTCAGTGCAATCACACATGAGGCTGTGATTTAGGGAATGATTTCAGAGCAGTTTTAAGTGGGAATTCAGAACAACCAGGCTATGATTCTGGGGAATTTATGTAGCCAGGGAATGTTCCTGCTTCAGGGCTATTTATCACCTACACCAAAAACATCAATGCCTCTCAATTTGTGGTGCACTAGCAAAGAAAAAAAATCTGAATCCACAAATCTCCTGCCTGGGAGAAGCAGAGCAGAGATCCTCCCTCAGCTGCTGATGACAAATCCCATGAGGATTCTTCTCTCATTTCACCTCTCCCTTTCTAGGATGATTCTGGGGAGATGGCACAGCTCACCAAGGAGTTTATCTGGGTTTTTTACTCCTTTTTTTTCCCTTCTCCCTGCTTTAGGCCCATGGCAACACAGCCCTGCACATGGCAGCTGCTTTGCCTGGGGACAAGAACCAGAAGGAAATGATCCAGCTGCTCCTGGAGCACGGGGCAGACCCCAGCATCAGGAATTTGGACAATGACCAGCCCATCCACATGGCCCCTGCTGGAAAAGCTGGGGATCAGGTACGGGATCCACACTGCTGCCCTTCCCTATCACACCTGCACGCTCCAGGGGTGGCTGGGTTTTATGCTTGTGGATATAAAAATATTCCTGATGTATTTGGGTGTTTATGTATGTCCACATGTACATGTAAATAATTGTGTGTGTGAGTGGTTTTGGTGGCTCAGATGGTGCTTCCTGAAATTCCACATTTTTTGGCAGGTCAGGAATTTGCTGAAGAAAGGGAAAGTCACGCCTGCATTCAACTCCTGCCACAGAAATGCCAGATCCTGATTTATCTGCAATTTCTGGAACAGCTTCAGCTCCAGCTTCTGCTTCCTATAAAAACTGTGAGGGTGGTTCTGCAGCACACCCCTGCTCCTGCAGGCTTCAGCCAGGCTGAGCTGGGAATTTTCTCAACCTGTGGCCACGAGCAGCACATCAGACAGCAGAAGATGAGCTTTCAAATGGTTGAAAACTCAATTTTGGTGACAGAAAATGTGAATAAACCTCCAGCAAGGAGGTGAGCAAATCAAGGAGCTGCTAAATGAATAAGTAAATATTCCAAATAAGTTCAAAGCACAGCCAAGCTTTGAAACCCTTGGAGGTGACAGAGCACAAGGTGACAGTTTGGCTGTAAAAGATTGAGAAATGCTGCTCTGAGACCCCCAAACTGTGCCTCTGGCTGGGCCTGTGCACAGGGACCGCTGGAAATGCTGCAGCCTCTGGGATGTGCAGCTCCCACTGACCCTGCTCCCCTGGGAATGCAGGATCCTGAGGGGGGAAGCCTGGATGGAGAACCTGAGTCAGCCCAGGGGGTGGACATCCAAAGGCACGAGCCCCACGGGAGGCTCCTGCAAGCTGGAACTGCCATTCCCAGCACTTTGGAAGGGCTCTGGAGCAGCTCCTCAGGGCCAGCCCAGGGAAAGAAACAGCTGCTGTGAGAACAGGGGCATGGGGTGGGTTGTGTGGCCGCTGAGGGGAGAATTCCAATGCAGTGCAGTGCAGTGCAATCCAATCCAATGCAATCCCATTCATTGCTATGCAATGCAATGAAATGCAATCCCATCCAATCCAATCCCATCTAATCCAATCCCATCCCAATCCCAATCCCATCGCATCCAATCCCATCCCAATCCCAATCCCATCCCATCCCATCCCATCCCATCCCATCCCATCCCATCCCATCCCATCCAGTCCAGTCCAATGCAATCCCATTCATTGCAATGCAATGCAGTGAAATGCAATCCTATCCCATCTAATCCAATTCCATCTAATCCAATCCCATCCAATCCAATCCCATCCCATCCCATCCCATCCCAGCCCAGTCTCCAGCTCTGGAAGCCCCTCAGCTCAGGTGGGAGCTGACCTCACCTCCGTGGCAGACAGAGAATCCCTTTGGGTCTCCCAGAGCCTTTAGGGCAGCAGACCCGTGTGGGTGTGTGCAGGGAGTACTCCCCTGCTCCCTTTCCCACCTGAGGGGGTCTGGCAGATTCTTTTTGGCGTTTCTGTGAAATGATTTGTGGATTGCTGTGCAATCAGTGGCTCTGCAAGGCTGTGTTTTGGCAGAGGCTGGGGCTCACTCTGAGCTGAATTTTGGATTTTTCTGGCTCCTCAGTGTGCTCAGGTTGTTCCCCAGCAGGGTGAACAGGGAGATGAAGGGCAGAGCTCTTAAATCACTGCAGCCACTTCCTTGAGCACCCACTGGCTGCTGCCTCACCGGGATTTCCTGAGGCACTGGCAGGCCTGGAGTGTTTGAACAACTGACACGAACAAAAGCTCTTAAGAAATGCAGAGATCTCGATTTTCCAGCCCTCCTCTCTGCTCTTGGGCCATCGTCTCTCACTACACGTACCTGCAATCCTGCTGACAGAGAAGCAGACGTGTATTTGCATGTGTTTGCATAAATTTTCATGTATCTGAGCACAGGCCAGCAAAAGCCAGTGCCGTCTCACTTGGAAGGATGTCACAACGCGCCCTGAATGGAGTGAGAAGTGTATCAGGGAGGTTGTACCGTGTGTCAAGGCAATGATGGATAAAATACCAATTTCTGGAACCAGCAGAACTGTCAAACTGTGAGCAATGTGAAAGTGTAAAAAGCTTTTTGCCACCTAAAAATGTCTTTGAGGTGACTGAAGTCCTTTGGCAGTGAGAAAATACAGGAGCTTTCTTTCCTCGAGTGGCTTTTCTCTTTATTATTGTGTCATCTCTTGGGAGTTTCATACAAAGCAGTGTCAATGGGAGTCTGGAACCATCACCATCCCCAGAATATCAGGGAAAATACCTTTGAGGGCAGGAATTAAAGCATCCCCCTGGCAGCTGGGAGCTGGTGGATGAGGTTTGCAGTGGGTTTGCACCCATGGCAGCCCAGGATTCCTCCTGTCTGTGCTCAGCTTCCCAAAGCCCAGCCTGCAGAGGCCTCCTCTGAAAGCAGCCCCAATCCCCAAGCTGCTCCTGTTGGCTTTGGACTGGAGCCACCAGGCTGTTGGAAGCTGCTGCTTCCCCCTGGGTGTAAAACAAATTTTCCCTTTTCCTTTCCCAATTCCTGGCCTGGCTGTGAAGAAATTCACTTTTCAATCTCTAACCTGAGTGTCTTCTCTACTTGTCTCACTGATTTGAGCAGTTCAGAGCTCACCCCTCAAATTTTTATTGCTCTTTCAGGGAAAATGTAACTTCTCAAAGCTCGGCCTTGCTGGCAGCGTGTGATATCCCTTTATTTGCACAGTTTATCTCTTCCTACCTGTGGCTTTGGATAAGTTGTTAATAACAAAGGCTCGTTATCACCAAACAAACGCTCTGAAGTGGCTCCATAGAAAAGCTGTCAGTCGGTTGGCAAGGGAAACTTTTAGATCAAATTCTCGGGCAGAGAAGCTGAAAATAAGAACTTTTTCTTTTCTCTGTAACTGTGGGTGACTTCTGGAGTTATTCATGGCTTTGTAAGCACGACATGATCCCCGGGTTTGTGTTTATAGAGGCAGTCAGGGCTTCACCTGGCAGGGACTGATGAAATGCCAGCCTTGCAGCAGAGCCAGCTCTGGTCTAAGTGTTTCCTTCAACTCCTTTTTACTTTTGGGAGGGATGAAAGATGGAAATAATACATTTCTCACAGCCAGAAAACACACCATCAACGTTTGAATGGCTCCTCTGTTGTGTTTTTTTCCCTTTCTTGTGTCAACAAGGCCTTGTGTCAACAGCCAGCAAGCTTCTACTTGTCCTGAGTGTGTCCCTGGGGCCGTTGACAGCATCTCAAACCAGTTTCCAGTCTGGCACAGGTGGGATTGCAAAACCACTGCAGAAGGAGCAGCAGGGAAGGAGGAAGAGGCTGCAAGGGGTGGAAATGGTGCTGCTGATGGGGTGGAAGCTGGTACAGCCGGCAGGTTTTGGTAGGAATATTCTGCTGGAAATATCTTGGTCTCCTCCACTGAGGAGGAGTTTTTTGGCCTGGGTCAGGCATCATCCAAGGATCAGGATGGGATTTAGGGTGGTTTTAGCGCTGATGTTGGTACCTGGCTGTGCCAGCAATGGGATCAGGATGGGCACAACCCCAGCCCTTGCACAGAGCAGTCCTGGGGAGGATCCACACCACGAGATATTAATAAGTGTGCAATGTACTAAAAACCTATCAGAATTAAACATCCACCTCAGCTGCAGGTCAGAGATATCTTGTCAGACTCCAGCACTACAGGGTGCTCTCTAAGATGTGTTATGGATTGTTTTTAAACCCTTATTTATCATTTCATGGTGCCCTTTCCTCCCTGAGAGCGTCTCCCTGGCTCTGCTAAGCTCAGGCCAGCCTTGCCAAGCCATGGGGAGGATGTGGGCACCCCATTTCCTCTAGAAGCCTCCAGTTTCTTGCCTCAGCCTCATTCTCTGGCTTTTTCTTGCTGCTGATAAGAGGTTCTGATATGTGGCTGGAGCTGTGCTTGCTCCTGAGGCAGCAGGCAGGAGCAGCTGGCACTGGGTGAGCTCTGGGGCAGAATTTCAGCCCTTCAGTGCCCCAAAAGATCCCTCAGGGGCTGGAGCAGCTGCCAGCACTACTGAAATGACGCTTGGTGGGGTGTCCCTGCACAGGGGTGATCACACCTTTAACTGCTGCAAAGTTACAGCTCTTTACAATTTATATAATAATAATATACATATATATTGCTGTGACCTCATGAATTTATCACTTGGGCCAATGCTGAGATTAATCAGGGGAGAAAGGGAGATATTATTTGAAGGTATCAAAATATTTTTAAAGCATGTTTTGGTAAAAGAACCCCAACCATTGCTACCTTACACAAGTTAAAGGAACTGGAAAGGTTTTCAGTTCAGTGTGCAAGTGTCTGGATGAGGTGAGCAAACAGATGGATAGAATTCATATTTCTCTTTACAGGTGTAGTTATTTTCTCTTTTTTGGTGGAATTTAATATGGAGAGATGCTTCTTTATTTCTTTCCAGTTTGCCTCACCAAGAGGAGGCAAGGCAAAATGTTAGGAAGCTCTGGGTTTATGCAAGAAGCAGGAAATCCTCAGGTAGTACAACTTGCCTATTGTCTACTTTAAAAAAATTGAATAATTTAGCTCCTGTTCAGCTGATTATGCTGAAAACCTTTTATCAACAGCCCAAACCTGACCAAGGGCTGCTGAATAACATCAGCCTCTCCCTGAGACTCTGCCTCGCCAGGGAAGCTGGTGCTGAGCAGCAGCCAGAGAAGTTTGGCTCTGGATTTTACCTCTGAGGAGCCAGGGCTAAACCCTGGTGTGTCAAACAACTTTCCTTTGCTGCCAGAAGCACTGGGAAATGTCACCAGGGCAGCCTGAGCTGCAGCAGAGGTGAGGAGCTGCAGATCCAGCTCAGAGCTGGGTGATGCACAGAGTTCTCTGGGGAAAGCTGGATTAAATATGGAACTTTTATCTGCCAGAAAAGGTGAGTGAGAGCTTTTGTGTCACTGAATAGGCTGCTCAAAATCTCATCCTCACTTCTGTTAGAGCAGGGTCAGCAGCAGAAGAGAAAAGCACTGACCTTTAGCACATGAAAAATGAGCAGGCTTCAACATTTCACCAAATGATTTATTTGTATCAAAAGGAGCTGGTTTAATAACAAACGTTCAATAAGGCAGCTTCAGATTTATTTTAAAAAAGAGCAACAATGAAAAAAACAGGGAAAAAACCCCACCAAACCACCAACAAACCCCCCTGACCGTAGATCAATGTAGTGACAGCATCGTGTAAAAAAGTGTGAGTAGTGAAGGATAAACTGGGCTGTGTTAGGCAGCAAACTTTGCATAGTTCATGGGCAATTTAATCTGATTTGGATAGAGTGGATGTGTGAAACCACAGCCCCCATTAGCTGTAGCAGATGTCCCAGCTCCTGTCCCTCCTGAAGAAGTCCTCGGCCACGGCCAGGGGTGGCAGCAGTTCCAGGCAGTCCGAGCTGGGGCAGGGGCAGCACTGCGGGGCCCTGCTGTCCCTGCCCTGCGCCCCACAGGCTGGGCAGCAGCACGCAGGGCTGCCCAGGGGACACGGGGGGTGGCAGGGCCACTCCTCCATGGGGCAGCTGTAGGGCGGGCTGGGGGTCAGCGGGGTGAGGGGAGACAGCTGAGGGGGAGAGCAGCTGGAGCTCCACGGGCTGGGCAGGTCTGCTGAGCTGGGAGAGCTGGCAGCCTGGAGATTGGGAGAGAAAGGGGAAAAAAGAGATTTCAGGGCAATGTGGCCAGCAGCCAGAATTGCTGTGCTGTTGCCTTTCTCATCTGGCTGCCCAGGGAAATCCTGGAGGTGTAAACCCAATGTTAGTGGGGACAATCCCTGCCCAGGGAAATCCTGGGGTCTAAACCCAATGTTAACAGGGACAATCCCTGCCCAGGGAGATCCTGGGGTCTAAACCCAATGTTAACAGGGACAATCCCTGCCCAGGGAGATCCTGGAGGAGTAAACCCAGTGTTAACAGGGACAATCCCTGCCCAGGGAGATCCTGGAGGAGTAAACCCAATGTTAGTGGGGACAATCCCTGCCCAGGGAGATCCTGGGGTCTAAACCCAAAGTTAACAGGGACAATCCCTGCCCAGGGAGATCCTGGAGGTCTAAACCCAAAGGCAGTTTCTGTTGTAGGGATAACCCCTTGCAGGAGCTGTGCTGCTATTTGCACAAAATCTGCAGGACCTCTAGAAAGGAAATTCCCCATCCTGCAGCCTCTCCCAGTTTATTTGGGGCTCCCCATGGGGAAAGAAGGGACATTCCCCATCCTGCAGCCTCTCCCAGTTTATTTTGTGCTCCCCATGGGAAAGCATTCAGAGCCCATGAGCATCCCAAGCTCCCAAAAGCAGCCCCAAATTCCCACATTGCTGCTGCTCTGCCCCACGAGGTGACTCCCTCTCCCCCTGGGGACACCTGTGGCTGCTCCCCTGGCTCCCAAAGCTCACCAGGCCCTGGTTGAAGCAGAGCTGGACTGGCTGGAAGGTGTCTGGGGTGTAGTGTGGGGATGGCTGGAAGGCACTGAAGGCTGGCTCAGAGGGGGCATCTGACTGCAGGCAGGAATCAATCAGCTGCTCCAGGTACCCAGGGCTTTCCTCACAGGACAGGCAGCTGGAAAACTGCCAGGGTGGGCAGCAGCTGGGCACAGGAGGGATGGGTTCTGCTTCAAAAGGCTCTAGGAGAGAAAGGAGAGCAGACAGCAGCACATGAGTGTCTGCCTTCACAAAGGGCAGGTTTCAGTAACCCTGTGAATTCAGACATTAAACAGGCCTCTCAGGGCCTGAATTTTTGTTTTTAAAAGCAGAAACCACAAGGGAGATGCTCAAAACCATGTGAATAACTCAGGGAAGGCAGGCCCCTCAGCTATAAACCTCTTTAAACACTGGAAACTCTCCTGGCCCCAGGCATTTTGGACAGGGATCCAGCTGGAAACTCCCTCAGACTCTTGACCCTCTGGCCTCCCTTCTGTGCCCTGTTTGCAGCCCCAGGAGGTGCCAGGCAGTGATTTGTGCTTTCCAGCCTGGCAGATGTGCCTCTGCCTCATCTCCAGACCCGGGGCAGCTACACCTGCAGGAAAAAGGGGATAACAGGAGGATAATTTGCTTTTTTATCCTCCAAAGAGCCAGACAGGAGCAGAACAAATGGAGCAAGGCAGGGCTGATGTGGCATTGTGACCACAAAGTGTTGCTGGCCAAAGGGTGAGTTCCTGGAAAGCTGACAGCAGATCTGGCTTTTTTCAGAATTATTATCTTTTCACACCAAGATCAAACATGGTTTAAGCCCTGTCCACATGAAGGGCACAGGTCTGAAGTGCACATTGCAAGGTCAAGGGTGGCAGTGCTTAGCTGGCTCTGGGGAGTGAGAAACACCCAAAATACATAAACTGATGGAGACCTTCCAGCCTGAAAAGGCTTTGGCATGTCAGCTTTGGCATGTCTCACGTTTCTTTATTAACATAAGCAAATGGATTTCCAGCTATCGATGATTTAACAATTTCCTTGTCCACGCAATGCGTGCACTCACACCTGCCCAGCCTCTCCTCTGTGCTTTGGCTGGGGACAACTGAAGGATCTGCGAGCCCAAAGTGCCCCTCCCCTCACCCCTTCCCCCTTTTCCTTGGATATTCGCGGGCAGGAGGAGGAAACTCTTGGTGGTGTTGAAAATCTGGTATTTCTCTCACTCGTGTGGATGCTGGCAGGAGAGAGCAGAGCCCAGCCAGGGGCTCCGGGGCACTCTGACCCTCAGCGGCCCCAGAGCCTGGGGAGGGCGATGTTATTCCCTCGGGATGAGCATCTTTTACCCGAAGGGATGGAATTCCCTGCTGGGGGAAGGATAAACTCGGAAAGGAGCTCGGAGCTCCTCATCTGCATCCCGCGGGCTCCCTGCAGGTGCTGATTGGCCGCACCCCCGGCCTCAGACAGGGCTGGGAAGGCTCGGGGCGGTGGGAAAAAATTGGGAATGGGGCGGGAAGGGCCGTGTGGATGGGCTTTGTACCGACCTGGGTGAGGCGGAGACACAGGCTCTGCAAACTGGATGCTGCTGCTGCTGCTGCTGCTGCTGCTGTCCCAAGGAACCTGAGCAAAGACAAGGGAGGAGAGGAGCTGCGGCACACAGCGAGGTGAGTCTGGATTTCAGAGAAAACTCTTGAAATAAACCTTATTTCCCTCCTAGCTGTGCCTGGGAAAACCTCCAGAACACTAGATGAATGTGCACAACAGGATTTTTGCTGGGCACAGCACCCACCTGGGGTGAAGCCCCTGAATCAGCTCCGAGCTGAGGGGTTTTTTTGCTCTTTTTGCTGCATTCCCGATTCTACAGAGCTGCCTCTGCAACTAATGTGTGTTAATTTCCAGGAGCGTGAATTCCATCGTGGAGGGAATCCCAAGGAATTCCTAGGGATGGATATTACTGGGAATAAGCCATTAACTAATGACCACTGCAGGTGTCCCAGCAGACTGGATTGATGTTTGAGAAGCAGCTCTGGCAGTGCTCCCTGAAAAGGGACAGCTTCGTTTTTAAGGATTGCTGGAAGCTGAAGCAAGACGGATCAACCACTTCTGAGAACCTGACCTGCTGGAAGGAAGAAACCCACCCCAAAAGCAGCGGGAGTTTTGCTGCTTGGGGGCCAGGATTTTACTCTGCAAGTACAAATACCGGTGGGATTTTCCCCTCAAATTTAATTCATCCAGCCCTCCACTTCATTTCCTTTATTCAAGATGCTCTCGAGTGAGCAGCTCATTTCCCTGGCAACAACTTCCTGGCACATCCCGTGCATTTAATTGCTGAAACAGTGACTCTTCTGGGCCGGGGGTGCCTTTTGTCCCTGCTGCAGACGTGACAAGGCAGCGATGGAGTCCCCAGGCTGAGCTTTTCTCAGCGCACATCCTGCCAGCCCAAAGCCCCGGGGCTTTTGGGGCGGGCCATACCTTGTGCAGGTCACCGAGGTGACTTCCCTCACCGCCACTTTTCACTTTTTCCTGTGTGGGCACAGTGCTGGTGGGAAGTGAAAACCGGTTCCACGCAGCCCTGGGACACCTGGCTGTGATGGAGAGGCTGCTGCTCTTGGGGCTGCAGGGGAGCAGTGAGTGACCCAGCATTTCCGAAACCTGACAATTCTCCTCACCCAGACCTCTCTGACCCTGGATCTCAGGCTGATTTTTGTGCAATCAGCCGCAACAAAGTACAGAAGCTGAAATCTGAAAGGCTCCAAGAGCTGCAATGTCATGAACCAGGAAGAAATAATGGTTTGCCAAGCTCTTTATGCAAATCCCCTGAGTGGCTGGAGCTGGAGGAATCCTACAAAGGCTGGGAGAGGGAATGAGAGGGAATGAGAGGGAATGTGCAGGTGTGTGTGCACACACAGAGCTCCAGCCCCTCCTCCAGAAGGGATGGGGCTGCCCAGGTGTGCTTCCATCCCGGAGGGAGTGACTTTTCTGGAGCAGCAGCTCTGCTTTCTCCCTCTATTCCTCACATTCTCACTCCTTTAGGTCACTGCTGCAGCTGCTCAGACTGAATGTTCCTTTCCCCCATCCTCACCAGCCTGTGACACTCAGATTTTGGTCCAGAAATTACAGTCCTGGCAAATAAAAAACCATTGAAAGAGAAGGTACAAAGCCAATACCACAATATTTTACTCACTGCTGAACCAGTGGCTGCTTGTCGTGCTCTCCTCTGCTGCAGCAACTCCTTGACTGTGATCTTGACCCTCACACCTTGGTACACCTTGGGCTTTCCTGGAAGAATTTGTGGAAAAACACTTTGCAAGGAGGGAGAATCTCAGAGCAAACAGCAAATTCAGCAGCTTTTCAGTGTGCTCTATGTGGAGAACAGTTTTAGACTTAACATGACTAATTTTTAGTCTCTGTTTGCAGTCACACTCACAGCCCTCTTCAACACCTGCTATTCCAGCCTGGGACAAGCAGACACTCATGAAAATCTTGCTGTTAATAATATTTTAAAACCACAGGTTTATTCTTCCCTATCTCCTTCTTCCCCTGCCCCCCTTCCAGCTTTCCCAATACCAAGCTCCATCTGGTGCTGCTGTTGGACTCATTTAAATTCCTGACATATTTGCCTCTCTCAGGACCTGAAAATAAATGTGGGAAGTGTTTCATCTGGCAGATGAAACCCAGGAATAAAACAATGGAAATATGTGGGTGGTTATTCAGAGAGCTCAACAAAACACGAATAAAATTACTGTTTTCTTACAAAGCCTAGATTATCTCTTTATTCTGCTCATGTACAGCCCCTATTTATTTCAAACAAGAATTTAGGGTGTGTTTAATCCAGCCAAAACCAGCCAGCAATCACCAGTCACTACCTAATGAGGGATTTTTAGGACAGGAAATGATAAAGAATTTATTTCTTCTGAAAAACCACTTTCACTTGTTGCATTCATGGTAAAACACTCAGCTCCTCTGGCAGCTGCTCCTGTCCTAACTTTCTGCTGGTGTTTTAATTGAAATCACACAATAAAAGGAAACACACCCAGACTGGTCTCTACACTCAAAAAACGCCAGAGCAGGGAGCAGACAGCCCTGAAGGAGGCACCAAAAATAAACTCCCAGCAGGAGAGCAGCAGTGCCAGAGCTAAACCCGGCCTTCCAGTGCCACCTCTGGGCACAGAACACCTTCTGTAGGGCAGCTGCACGGTGCCAGAAGACCCTGGCACAGAAACAACGCTGGGTTTGCAGATCTGCCCGCACAGCCAGGGAATCCTGCACTGCAGGCACTGTCCTCTTGTGCTGGAACCTCTGCTGCCAGTGTCCCCGGGGTGATCTGGGGGAGGACAAGCTGGGACAGGCACCCCGAGCCCTCCAGAGAGTGACAGGGCTGCCCTCGGGGCGGTTTGCTGAGCTGGGCTCAGCTGGGGATTATGCGGCTCGTGTTTTGGTGCTTTGTTTCTGTTCAACAAGCTAGGGGATAATGAGGCAGGGAAGGGTGGGATTTAAGGAGAACATGGCTTTACCAGAGCTCCCCGCAGGCAGGGAGGGCTCTGAGGTGGCAGGGCCAAGGGTGGGATGGTGAGGGTGGGCACAGGGTGGGAAGGGAGCAGAGTGATGGGGCTGGGGGCAAGGGTGGGCACAGGGTGGGGAATCAGGAGCAGGGTGACAATGACAGGCTGGGGTGGGGTTGGGGTCGAGGAGCAGGATGGTGAGGGTGGGCTGGGGGTCAAGGGCAAGGTGATGGATTTGGGGTTCAGGGCCAAGGTGATGGATTGGGGGTCAGGGAGGAGGGTGGGCAGGGTGGGTCGGGGGTCAGGGAACAGAGTGATGATTCTGGGGCACAGAGAGCAGGGTGATGGGGCTGGGGGTCCAGGGGCACAGAGACTGTGCTGGGAATCGAGGGAAAGGCTGGGAGGGTGGGTGACAAGGACAGGGGGTGGACTCGGGGTCGGACAGTGGGGCTGGGATTCAGGGGCGGTGTGGCTGGGGTGGAGTGTGCGGGGAGGGCACAGAGAGATGCAGGGTGGGCACACAGGGATGAGGGCAGGGTGCAGATGCAGAGAGAGCATACAGGGATGCAGGGTGGGCACACAGGGATGCAGGGAGGGCACAGAGGTGCGAGGTGGGAACACAGGAGTGTGGGGAGGGCACAGATGCAGAGAGGGCACCCAGAGGTGTGGGGTGGGCACAGAGGTGCAGAGAGGGCACAGATGCAGAGAAGACACCTAGAGGTGTGGGGTTGGCACACAGGGATGCAGGGAGGGCGCAGATGCAAAGATACCCAGAGGTGCGAGGTGGGCACAGATGCAGAGAAGGCACCCAGAGGTGCGGGGTGGTCACAAAGGGATGTGGGGTGGGCACAGAGGTGCGGGGTGGGCACCCAGAGGCGCGGGGCGGGCACCCAGATGTGCGGGGTCCCCTGTGCCCCCCCGGCCGGGTGTGCCAGCCCGGCAGCAGCCCCGCTCGGTGCCCGCGGAGCCCCGTGCCGAGCCGGCACCCGGCGCTGGCACCCGGCGCTGGCACCCGGCGGGCAGCAGCCGATCGTGCCGTGCCTCCTCCCTCCCTCCTCCCCGCCCTCCCCGCTCCCTCCTGCCTTGGCAGGCGGCATCGCCTCGCTGCCGGAGTGACCCCGGCGAACCCCGAAACGGCCCCAAAGCGGGGTGCGGGGGCGGCGGGGCTGCGGACAGAGCGGGGCTTACCGGACATGCCGAGCCGGAGCGGGCAGCGCCTCGCCAGGTGCCCGGTGCAGCAGCAGAGGTGGCCCCGGCCCCACAAGCTGGCCAAGGGGGCAAGAGGAGTCAGCCTCGAAATTTGGGGGTGAGGGGACCTGCCTGCCCGGTGGCAATGGCAGGTGGATCCCGACAATATTATTGTTTTATCCCTACGGGTATAAGTTTGAGTTTTTCTCTCCTAATGCCAAGTATTTAAAACCTCTAGAAACCAATGATTTGACAATCAATGATTGCGCGATACTTTCAATTTGAATATTCAAAGGCTCCACAAAATGGGCTATCTTTTTGTGAAACCGAGCACATCTCCATCTAGCAGAGGGTCTGGGGGAATAGGATTTGGTGGGGTCACCCTCCCCACCCTTTGCTTTTGGGACATTTGCAGGGTTTTATCCATCTTTCCCTGAATGAAGCAGATGCCTCCAAAGCAGCTCGGTGTTTTCCCCTCAGATGCACAGGCTGGGTTCCAGCCCTCTCAGATTTCATTTGCTACCTGCACTGAGCACTCTGCAACGGACTGACTTGCTTTTTACACATTTTTTTCACATTTTAAGGCTAAATTCTGAGGTTTTGGGGCCCAAATGGCAGCGGGCAGGCGTGGCCTAACAAAGAGGCTGCCCTGGGCCCCTGGGTGGCTGAAGTTAGCTGGGCCCCACTTGTCCCCACAGCATTCCCTCCCTCTGCCTGGATGCTGGGCTCACCCTGGAGTTTATTTGTGCTTTCCCCCAGTTCAGGCTTTTTGTCTGTGCTGCACAAATCGGCCTTGTCCTCGCAAAGCCCAGTGCTGGCCTGCCCTGGGAGCTGCAGCTGTGGGGCTCAGCGTGTGGCTCAGAGTTTTGGGATGAACATCCCCTCCCAGCACTGCTGGAATTGGGTTTTTAGGCTGCTTTTAAGCTTTTCCCTGGGGACCACAGCCTGAGGCATGGGCAGGAGTGAGGCAGAGAGCAGGCCAGCTGTTAATCATCTACCAGCAGCTCAGGCTGGCTGTCGTCACAGCCGAATCTTTTTTTTTTCTTTTTTTCTTTTAAGTTGAACAAATAACACTTGATTTCTGTGGGGAGTGAGGCCAATCCTGCCTCTGAAATGTGCCCCTGCAGCTCCTGGTAGGCCCAGCCTTGCCTGGGACAGCTTTATAGGGACACAGCCCACCAGGAGAGGAGCCCACCTAAGGAATGTGCTGTGCAGGGAGGGGAGGGGGTTCACTGAGGAATTTGGGATCTGAAACCCTTCCCTTAGTGGGGCTGGAGCTGCTGTGGGTGTGTGCAGGCTGCAGGGGGCTGGGGTGGTGATTGTTTACCCCTGAAAGCAGAGAGCAGAGCCTGCAGGCTGCCAGCTCCAGCCCTGGGGGAGCTGGGTGCCCTCAGGAACCAGGAGGCAGCAGAGTTCTGGCTGTTCCTGGGCCTCAGAGCCTTTCCAGGATGAAGAAAACCCTGCCTGGGTTAGGAGTGAATGCCTGAGTGGGTCAAACACCTCAAAGACACCTCAAAACCCTGTCCCTGCTTCTGCCCGGGGCCTGAGGGCAGCACAGCCACCATGGCCTGGTTCAGGGCCTGACCTTCAGCCCCTGGCAGAAGCAACAGCTCAGGCCCTGGGGGAGTCACTGGATGGTCCCTGGGGCTCAGCCCAGCAGTGACACCTCCACAGGTGCCAAATTGAACATTTTCCAGCCACAAACTGAGAGCTGAAGCAGAATGGAAGGGCAGCTCTGGCTGTTCCTGGGCTGCAGAGCATTTCCAGGCTGAGGAAATCCCTGCTGGACGCTGGAGTCAAACCCCTCAAATACAGCTCCAAACCCTGTCCCTGCTGCTCAAACCCCCAGGAAAACCCTGCTTGGGTTGGGAGTGAGTGCCTGAGTGGGTCAAACCCCTTAAAGACACCTCAAAACCCTGTCCCTGCTTCTGCCCGGGGCCTGGGAACAGCACAGCCACCCTGGCCTGGTGGCCCTGCTCACCTGGCACAAGGAGCAGATCAGATGGACACCGGGGCTCAGCCCAGCAATGCTGACAGCTGTGGGGTGGAAAAGGCTCAAACTGGGCTCAGGTTTGGGGGGAACAGGGCTGTATGTGGGGTCAGGAGAGCTGCAGAAACCCTGAGCTGATGGGGGAACAGCTCTGGCTGGGCAGGGTCACCCCTGGAGGCTCCACAGCTGCCACTCTGAGTGGAAGGGGCTGGGAAAGCTTCAAATTCCCCAGGATTTAAGGAGGAAAGGCAAGGAAGGATTGAAACACCTCATCCATTGAAAGCTCCTCATCCCCACACATTCCCTGGGGCTGGAATGTTCCAGAGCCTCCTCCTGCTGCTGCTGCTGGGGGTGCCAGGTTTAGGGGTGAGCTGGGCCGAAGGGGGTGACCCCTCCGGGGACAGAGCAGGGTGTGCAGCTCTGGGAGGGCTCCATGACGGTGTTCGTGTGTGCAGAGCTACCTCTAGCGGCCACGGGGCTGGCGACCGGTGCCACTGGCACTGCCAGCACACCTGGGTGTCCCCGGGGCTGGTGACCGGTGCCACTGGCACTGCCAGCCCGCCTGGGTGTCCCCGGGGCTGGTGACCGGTGACATTGGCACTGCCAGCCCGCCTGGGTGTCCCCGGGGCTGGTGACCGGTGACATTGGCACTGCCAGCCCGCCTGGGTGTCCCCGGGGCTGGTGACCGGCGACATTGGCATTGCCAGCCCGCCTGGGTGTCCCCGGGGCTGGTCCTATTGGCACTGCCAGCCCTCCTGGATGTCCCCAAGCAGCTCACCAGGTGGGTGTGGATGTGCTGTGAGCTCATTCAGGGTAAAAGGGGTGTCAGGGATGGAGTATTTGGTGCCCTTCAGGGATGGTGAGGCTTCGTCGGGCACAGGTCAGCAGGCAGGGCAGTGCCCACACCCTCCAGAGCCCCCAGACCATTTAGGCTGGCAAAGCCCCCTGAGGAGGGATCCTTGTTGCAGAAAAAACCTGAAGAGCACAGAGGGTTTTAACTTGGTATTTTACTGTGGTTTTTCAGGCTGGTATTTTACTTGTGGGGCTGGGAGAAATCCCTTTCTGGAGGCACCAGAAGGCACCACCTGAGCTCAGTGTGGTGTGTCCAGTGATTGTGTTTCTGACCAGAGCACAAAGCATCACGCTTGAAGGAGCAGTTTTAGGAAGGTGTCTCAGAGATATTTTCTGAAAAATCTTTTAATTAGGATCTTTTCTTCTGAGAGGCTGGGAAGCTTCAGCTTCTCCCTGTTTTGCTGCTTTGGAATGTGATTTGGAGAATTGTTTACTTAACATGTGAAATTGTTTTTACTTGATGACCAATGACAGCCACCTGTGTCGAGGCTGTGAGTAGTCACAAGATTTTATTATCATTCTATTCTTTTCTAGCTTTCTGATGAAATCTTTTCTGTTCTTTTAGTATAGTTTTAGTATATAATTTTCTTTTAATATATATAATAAAAGAATAAATCAGCCTTCTGATACATGGAGTCAAGATTCTCATCTCTTCCCTCATCCTGGGAACCCTGCAAACACCACCACAGGAAGGAGCGTAAAATTTGCTTTATAATGGTCTGCTTCTCTTTCCTCCAGCTCTTCTCTCTCCTCAGTAAGTTCTCCTGCCTTCATAAGTCCCCCAGAGGGCACTTCCATCCTCTTTGGCCCAGGCAGAGTGCTCGGGAAGGTGTGGTGGCTCCGAGGGTGGCTCTGGGCACAGGTGGCTCATCCTGGAGGGCTCGCTGGCCACAGCCATGAACGGGGACAGGCTGTAGGGCGAGGTGGCAGCGTAGCTGGGGGAGTAGTGGGCATCTTCAAGGGGGTGCAGAGGGTAGGGCTGGGCTCCAGGGAGGGCTGGGCTCCAACCTGAGCCTCGGAACGGGGAAGCAGCTCCGGATTCGGGCAGGGAGAGGCAGCTGGAGGTGGCAGGGAGCGCCTGCAGGGGTTCCGAGCAGGCACTGTCAGGCTGGCCAAGGCTCTCGGGTGAGGGCTGCTCCCAGGGCTCTCTCTGCAGGGAAACAGGGAGAGAAGGCAAGGAGAACGCTTAGGAACAAAAGCCTGTCCTGGAGGGAATGGAATTTCTATCCCTGGGAATGCCCAAAGGGTTTCTGTGGCTCTGGAGTAGTGTTTGGTGCTTAAAGTGTGAAAGGAAACATCCATCCTATCAGCAGTGATTGGTGTTTAAAGTGTGAAAGGGAACATCCATCCTATCAGCAGTGTTTGGGGTTTTAAGTGTGAAAGAGAGCATCCATCCTGTTAGCAGTGTTTGGGGTTTTAAGTGTGAAAGGGAATGTCCATCCTGTTAGCAATGTTTGGGGTTTTAAGTGTGAAAGGGAATGTCCATCCTGTTAGCAATGTTTGGGGTTTTAAGTGTGAAAGGGAATGTCCATCCTGTTAGCAATGTTTGGGGTTTTAAGTGTGAAAGGGAATGTCCATCCTGTTAGCAGTGTTTGGGGTTTGAGCTGTGAGAGGGAACTTCCATCCTATCAGTGATGTTTGGGGTTGTAAGTGTGAAAGGGAACATCGCCCCTATCAGCAGTGTTTGGGGTTGTAAGTGTGAAAGGGAACATCCGTCCTGGCAGCAGGGCCTGGGGCAGGGTCCCAGTAGGACTGACCAGCCCTGATCCCACAGGATCCAGGAGCTCTGTGGTGGGGCGGTGAGTGGAGCTGGGATAGGGAGCCTGGAGTCACCAAGGGCTGCTTCTAGAACCTCAGGGAGGGAGGGATTCATAAAACCATAGAATCACAGAGTTATCCTGAGCTGGAAGGGACCCACCAGGACCATCAAATCCTGCTCCTGGCCCTGCACAATCCCACCCTGAGCCTGGGGGCAGTGTCCTGTTCAGGGCAGAATGGGAGTCTCCAGGGATGTCTCCAACAGGAACAGGGGACAATGAAATGGAACCAAAGAGAAAAACCACATTTAGATGGAACCAAAGAGAAAAACCCTCCCTGCAGAGCCCTGTCCCACCTGCCATGGCTGCTCCTGTGACAGCCACATCCTTCCCCCACGAGCCCCCCTGACTGAACCCCACATTAGAGGGGGTGGCCCTGCCCTGGGGACAGAGCCATGGAGGCACTCACGAGCAAGAAGTGTCCCGTGTCACTGGGGAAGGATGGCAGCAGAGGGGGCACGGCTGGAGCGCTGAAGAAGGAGCTGGTGGCAGCCGGGAGAGGAGGAGGAGCAGCACGGTGCTCCCCAAACTGCTCGCTGAGATAGGGCTCCAGGAGGGCTGGGCAGCCCTGAGGGGCAGAGGGGTCGCAGGAGAAGGGCTTGGAGGCCAGAGGGGAGGGGTAGGCATCGCTGCCAAACTGCTTGGTGCCGTGGAAATCCAGCTCGGGTGGGAAGGGTCTGCGCACGCCGTAGTAACCAGCGGTGGTGGGAGAGCCTGGGGACAGAAAATGGGGTGGGAAAGGGAAAAGTGTAAAGAAAATTCTAACAGCTGCCACAGAATGATGGACACCCCTATGATGGTGCAAAGCAGAGCTCTTTTCACTTCACCATCACCCAGGAACCCACCCTGTGGCACTGTAGGACACGAAACAACATGAGCACACACTGCTGCTCTCAAGGTAAAAAGGGAAGTTTAATTTCTGACTCCAACATTTATAGTTTTCTAAGAGTGACAGTGGATTGGAGGGTGACTGTGCCACCTCTCCAATGACACTGCACAAACCAACAGCCCATCAAATTTCTCCTCCTCCATGAAGGAATGCAAAACAATGAATATATAAACACACTTTATTTACAGAAAGTGTGTGAGAAAGTTTGCTACAAGAATGTAAACATCAGAAGGCTTAGAAAATCTTAAAAAATCAGGGTGACATCCCTGCCCTGACACAGGTGTGTGGGCACAGAGGTGCTGTTGGTTCCACCTGGTGACTTCATCTGCAGCAAACCCAAAGTGTTGGGGGAGCTTTAAATAGGAGGGCAGGGGGATGGAGGTCAGCTCAGCCTGTGCTTCCTCCTCGCTGTGCCACAGCCCTGGGGAGGAGGTTCCAGCCTCACTCTGCTCTCCCTGCCCAAGAGCCAAGGGATGAAACAGGTCAGCTCCTGCTTTTGTGCCTTCTCTCTGCAGCTCCAGGGAAAATGGGAAAACACAGTAGGAAAAGGAGGGGTTCTGCACAGCTCCTCTGCTAAAGGAGGTGGGAACTGCTTTAATTACTCAGTTTGAGGATTTTATACAAATTATTGCTGTTCTTTTTTTTTTATTCTTTTAATTACTTTCCTCCTGGGCTCCCTCTGAGGGGTGGCCCTGCTCTGGGGCTTGTTCCACATCCTCTGGAGGAGAACAGAAGGGCTGTGCCAACCCTCCCACCTGCATGGAAGGCGTTTAGCATGGAGGGCAAACCTCACCTGGCATTTGGCCAAAGGGTGACTGTGCTGTGCTGGTGCTGCCCTGCAAAAGATAAAGAGATGTTTGAAAGAATGACTTTCCAAAGCAAAGCAGCTCTCTGAGTGGGATTCACACACATTATTTCAGCCTGGCTGCTGTGAGGGGTTTAACTCCATGATTTCCTCACAGGAATTAACAGATGTAGGCTAAGCAGAGATTGTGAAGGTCTTGTGCAGAGCTGCTAAGAGGAGGAGTATCAACATAACTGGCTTCTTCCTCCTGTCCCACAGGGTCCTCAAGGCAGGCAGAGCGCTGAGGAGTCCTTGGGTGTTGGCACAAACCAGGCAAGGTGAGATGTGAGATCTGAGTGGCCAAAAGGGGCAGATTCCAGCTCAGCTGGGCTGGCTCTGCTGCCCCAGGGCTGCTTTACCTGGCCCTTCCTGGGAGGGTGGGTGGGTGGAGAGTTCCTAAATCCTATTTGGGTCCTACAGCAATGGTTATGATGATGATGATGATGATAATAATAATAATAATATTAATCATCATCCTCTCCTCTTGTTCCCAGGTAAAAGAGAATTACCCCTGGAGTGGCGCTCCCAGTGCCTAATTCCTTACAAAGCACCTGGCCAAGGCATCTGCTGCTCTGGAATCCCCCTGAGCTCTGGTTTTGGGGGCTCCAGAAAGGAACAGAGAGCCCCAGCTGCCCTGCTGTCACTCTGCTGTCACTCTGCTGTCCCCTGCCATGCTGGTGGCACGCTCTGTCCAGTTTGCATAGTGCAAACAGGAGGTTCCTGCCACAGCAGGCAACCAAATTTCGAGGTTTAGATTTGAATTAAATTTGCCAGCTCTGAGGACTTCCTTCTGCTGCAAGGGAAGGTTTGCAGCTGCTCCCTGCTCCGCCATGGAAATGAGCCCTGAGCCTGCACGGGCCACACGGGCTGAGGAGGTGTCAGGAAGGAGCCCCTGGGCTTGTGGACAGAGGAGTGTCCTTGTCACACGGGCAGGGCTTGCACCTGTCCCCAGCTGAAGCCATCCCATGCAAATCCAGGTCACTTTTAGAGGGAAAAGCCAAGCTGGGAGGTTCAGTTGCTGCCCAGAGCACAAGGGGCTGCAGGGATGGCAGCTGGGATGCTCTGCCAGCTCCCTGGGCACGGCTGGCAGCCTCCAGCAGGGATCATTTCCAGTTACCAGAGCATTTAATCTTTGATCCTGTCTGTTCAACAGCCCCTGGACCTGCCTGGCTGTGTGTACACACCTGTGCTGAGGAGTCCCAGAGGTGCCAGGAGCCACCAGGGCTTTGCCTGCCTGAATTCAGTGCAGGAGCCTCTGCTGCAGCCCATCCTTGGCCTCATCAGAGCAGAGCCCTGCATTTCATTCCCCTCCTTGCTCCTTATCTGCCTTAATTGAGACCCATTAGTTCATTTCCTCCCTGCTCTGCTTCCTTTGCCTGCCATGGCAATGGGAGCCTGGATCTCCTGCAGCTCTGCTCAGCCTCCCTGGGGCCCAGAGTGTGTCCAGCTGCTGATAAGCTGGGCTCAGCCTGCCCTGCCCGTGGCCAGCCACAGATCCTGCCTGGGATTGCTCTGCTGCTTCACTGCCTCCTAACTCCCCTACAAACCTGCCTAAATTCAAGGATCCAGCTCCAAATGATGACCTGGCCCTGCCCTGTGGCAATGCTTTGGCATCAGGGCATCCCCTCTCTGGGGGAGTGGAGCAGCTGAAGGAACAGAAATCCTCCATAAAAGCAAAGCTGGGCCTGGGCAGGGCAGTGCTGGCTGTGTGTCCCTGCCCTGGGAGCGCTGAGCAATGAATCCTCTTTAAACCACAGCACTGCACTGCTTCACCTGTGCAGGTACCCCCTTCCACACCTCAGAGAAAACAGGAATCTTTTCACAGGAATCCTTTCACCCTGCAGAGAACAGCTGCAGGTTTCCCCCTATGCAAAAGAAAATCCAGAGCCTCCCTAAATCCCAGCCCTGAGCCCTGATTTTGGGTGGGTTTCCTCACAGCACCCCCTGACTTCCATCACTCCATATGTGCAGGGCCTGGCTGCCAGGAAATTGTTGAAACCTCATCCCAAAACTCTGCTCTGCTGAGGCTGAAGGCTGAGGAGAAGCTTAGATGGAGGCAGGACATAAAGAGAGTTATAGGGTGGGAGCTATCATTTGTTTAGTCAAAATCAACTCTCTTAATTAGACTAACTTTCTGTTATTCTGCTCATTCTAATCCACCTTGAATTCATTCATAGACTATTCCTAGGCTAAGGAGGAGGATGAGTGAGGAGGTTCAGGCTAGGGTGGTGGTAGAGGCCTGGCACCAACAACTGCCCAGGGCTGGTTTAATTCTGGAGCAAAGATCACCCTCAAACAAAAGGTGCAGCTAAATGACCCTGCATCACCAACAGCCACAGGGGTGTTCAGTTATCTGCCCCTGGCTTGTTTTCTGGGTTATATTCTGCCAGACAAACAGAGCTGCACTCCCAGCTGCTCTTTTCATGATACGTCCAAGCAAATACGGATGTTTGCCCTGCACAATCATTTTTTGTCTCTCGCAGGGAATGAGCAGCAGGGCTGGTTTTGCATCACACACACACACAATGCTGGGCTCTGAGCACAAAGCCCAGGACAATAAAGCCAGGAGGGTTTTACAGTCCCAGGGCGTTTCCTCTGTGGCTGTTGAAGCTGCCGCCTCCACACAGGGAGCAGGTCACTGGTGATAGCACCAACAGGAGCTGTTTTCTCAGCTGCTTCCCAAGAACTCTGTCAGGACCCAGAGCATCCCTCTGGCTGTCCTGAGCAGCCCAGACCCTGCCAGGGGGCTCAGAGACCCTGGCACAGAGCCCAAAATGCCCCCGTGGGTTTGATTATGACCCATGGAGCAAATTACCAACCTTGTATGAGGATCAGCAAGCCACAACAGTTTAGGTAGAATAATAGTGAAGTTATCACAGGGTGGAAAAGTAGATTTTGGGGTTTTTGGTATGGAGGTTCAGGAGGCAAGATGGAGGGAACTGGGTGTGTCCAGCCTTTCTCCTTCTTCTTCTTGGCCTCCATCTTCTGCTGTGATGGTGGCACTTATAGATTGGTTTAGAGTAGAAGCTCACTGTCTAACACAGGTGATTGGTATTGGAAAGTAATTGTAATATTGTACACGTAGTTTCTAGTATAAAGACATAACACCACCCTGGGGGCAGGCAGAGTGCCTGGAACTGTCCTGCTGGACGGACCTCGGCAGGGCAGGAGAAAATTTTTTATAGATAAGATACAATAAACAACTTTGGGACCGAGAAATGAAGAGCCCTGACTCCTTCTTCAAGCTCTGGGCTGGGAAAAGAGACTTTCAAACTCTTCTCAGGGTCACTCTGATCAGCTAGAGATTCCAAGAGAACTCTTCCTAAATATCTGCCTGCTGGGAGTGTGCCCTGCCCTGTGACTCTTCCCTCAGGGGGCTTCTGCCTGCCTGCAGCAGCTGAGCCTGTGGGGATGGATGAGCGGCTGGATTTTGCTGTTTGGTGATGCTCAATCCTGTTTTGGGATTTTTTCCTGCCTGTTTTGTTGCAGAGTTAGTAGGCCTGAAAGTCACAGCAAGTAAGTCACTGTGAGGCTCCTTCAGTATAAAAAAGAAGGCAGAGGTGAATGGTTTTTGGGGAAAAAAGCATCAGAACTCCCAATTTCTGCTGTCAGTGATCCCAGGTTCTGCTCCCTTTCCCTCCTTGCAGGGCACAGCTCCTGCTCCTGCTCCTCTGCCACTGCCCCAGCTGGAGGTGAGGAGCTTTGCCCAGCACAGGGGAGTGCCAGGAGCACCCAGGAAGGTTCTTTGTGCCACTGGCTGCCACCACATCCTGCCATCACAATATTGTGTCCCATTCTGGATGCCATCACCATATCGTGTCCCCTTCTGGATGCCACCACATCCTGCCATCACAATATTGTGTCCCCTTCTGGATGCCACCTCATCCTGCCATCACAATATCATGTCCCCTTCTGGATGCCACCTCATCCTGCCATCACAATATCGTGTCCCCTTCTGGGACAGCCTCACTTTTCTGGCTGGCAATTGAGACATAACCCAATGTAGTGCAGCAGGACTTGGGTTTGCTGTTGCCATAGAAGCACTTGAAGAGGAAATCATCTCTTCCAAGCTGATGCTTGGCCTCTTTCCAGCCCATCACATCCCTGCAGCTCCCCTGGCACCCTGAGAGGAGCTGGAAGGAGCTCAGCGTTCGGGGAAGAACAGATATTTTCAGGGCACTGACTTGTCCAAGTGTAGCTGCTGGAAAAGGAGCTTGGCTTGGGAAGGTGTCACACGTGGGATGTGAAAGGAAAAGGGGATTTAACATCACTGCCATGCTTGGAAAAGGGGAAAAAAAAAGGGCTTTGAGGCGTTTAAGGTTGAGAGATCTGAAAGTCAAGGAGCCATCATGTTTTGGGGCATGCGTTATATTAATTATATTAATTCTATCAATATTGGCAGTGTCCCAGACTGGTTTTGAAGCAGAGGGTGGGATGAGGGAATTTATGGGGTTAAAAAGGGGGTGGGGGACGGGACGGGACTCACGCTGAAGCGGGAGCCGCTGCTCTGCCGGGATCGCTTTTCAGCCAGGAGATCCTTGACCGTGTGCTTCACTCGCACCCCTTGGTACACGCGTTTGCCGAAATCTGCAGGGACTGAGCGAGGGCAGGGTTCAGGGAGAGCACAGAGCAGCCGCGAGAGGCAAAATTCAGCACCTCTGTGCATCGGGTTGGGAGGGGAAAGTACAAATCTGCAATTCTTAGATCTAGAAATACAGAAGTATTTGTAATCTAGAAAGAGATATCTTTCTAGGTATGGAAATTATCTATTATATATTATATATGTAATTATATAATATATATATTATATTTTCAATTATATATAATATATAATATATAATATATAATATATAATATATAATATATAATATATAATATATAATATATAATATATAATATATAATATATAATATATAATATAATATATTATATTATATATAATATATATTGTATATTATATACATTATATATTTTATATATAATATATAATATAGAAAAATATAATATATCTAATATATAATATATCTAATATATTAATATTAGATATATTTATATATGTATAATGGGAATATATATATATAATAAATTATATATATATTCCCATATATAGAAATATATAGAGAGAAAATATAGAAAATATATTTATTATATAAATAGATAATATTAATATTAATAAAATATTGTGTGTTGATATTAATAGAATATTCTTTTGGGAAGGCACAAAGGCTCCCTGCCCTGGCACCTGCAGGGTCTGGCTCTGTTTTTTGCCCTGGAGCCCAGCACAGCCCAAAGCAGCTCTGGGTGGCTTTGGCACGAGGGATCTGCCCTCCCCCTGAGCCCGGGCTGGATTTTGGGGGTTGCACAGAGACTGTGGTACAGGTGAGAGCTGGGGGACAATGCAGGGACAGTTTTTTATCCTGCCTGAACCCAGCTGGCACCTGCGGAGCCAGGGAGGAGCATCCACGGGGGCTTTTGTTGAATTATCCCGGAAAAAACCTGCCTGCCTTTGAAGCTAATCCCTTGGAAAACACACAGGCACGCTCTCCCGAGGCAGAGCAAACTGCCAGGGCACAGCTGATGTGTTTGATCTCCAGGACTTATCATTTGGCTCTTCTGCCCCTCAGGATGTGTCCCTTGGCTCCGTTTCTGGTGCCATTGTGGCTCCAGGTGCACACCCGCGCATACCAGGAGAGGTGGGAGGGTTTAAACAACACACTGCTGCCTTGGCCTTGCCCCAAATGGGTTTTTTATTATTTTTGAGGTCATAGCAGCTGCAAATTTGGGCGAGAGGAATTTTATGTTGGTGTTTGAGTGCTGACTAGAGAGCTTCAGCCAAGGCCAGGCACAAAGCAAACACAAAGCAAGGGAGAAATTCCCAAAAATGAGGTGGAGATGAGAGTACCCAAATAAAAAAAGCAACAAAAGTGGCCAGAAATGGACATCAGCTCTCCCAGGTGGAGGAATTCCAGCAGGCCTGGTGCTCTGCAGGTTTCCTGACACCTTTGCTGTGCTCTGAAGGCATTAGAAAATCATTTCCACACCCCTCTGCTGTTCTGTTCTCACATCCTCACTTATTCCTCTGCCCAAATTGTTTTAATTCAGCATCACTCAGCCCTCTAACCCCGGGCTGAAGCTGTCACACAGCTGGACCTGTTGGTGCCAGTGGATTATCAAAAATCTTCAGACAACTCTGCCACTGGCAGCACTGGGGAAGAAAATGCTGATTCAGGCTGAGTTTAAATAATTTCCAAGCAAACTGAATCCAATTTCACATCACTTTGATCTAACGGCCTTTTGAAAAAAAAAATAAAAATAGGAACAAAGCATTGCCCCGTGAAGGAATATAAATTCATTCTGGAGAAGGCAGAATATTAATTGATACTATTAAATTCTTGGACATTTAAGATGTCACATGTCTATTCTAGACAGATTTTTTTTGGGTTTTTTTTTTTTTCAATAGGAGCCCAAGGACAGCACAGTTTGTTCCTTCCCTGATATTGCCATGAAGATTCCTCAATTTCTGAGGAGCTGAGCTGCTGGAACTCACCTGCTTCCATTGTTGGTGCTGCTGACGAGTCCCAGCTCCCAGATCCTGCAGGAATTTGGGGCAGATCTGTCCCTCATCAGCTTCCCAGAGCAGAGTGAAGCCCGTGCTCATAATTCCCTGGGGAAGTTCCAGCTGAGCCGGGCGGAAATGGGTTTTTAGAATTTAGGGATGTCTCCAGCACCGTGCCTCGTTTGGGATTTGCTTAAATGCAA
>JAYKTQ010000144.1:0-2500 GCA_036010785.1 Ammospiza maritima maritima
CCTTCCGACACTTCCTTCCGACACTTCCTGCCTTCCGACACTTCCTTCCTTCCTTCCTTCCTTCCTTCCTTCCTTCCTTCCTTCCTTCCTTCCGACACTTCCTTCCTTCCGACACTTCCTTCCTTCCTTCCGACACTTCCTTCCGAAACTTCCTTCCTTCCTTCCTTCCTTCCTTCCTTCCTTCCTTCCTTCCTTCCTTCCTTCCTTCCTTCCGACACTTCCTTCCGACACTTCCACTTCCGACACTTCCTTCCGACACTTCCTTCCTTCCGACACTTCCTTCCTTCCGACACTTCCTTCCTTCCTTCCGACACTTCCTTCCTTCCGACACTTCCTTCCTTCCTTCCGACACTTCTTTCCTTCCTTCCTTCCTTCCGACACTTTCTTCCGACACTTCCTTCCTTCCTTCCTTCCGACACTTCATTCCGACACTTCCTTCCGTCCTTCCTTCCGACAATTCCTTCCGTTACTTCCTTCCTTCCGACACTTCCTTCCGACACTTCCTTCCGATACTTCCTTCCTTCCTTCCTTCCTTCCTTCCTTCCTTCCTTCCTTCCTTCCTTCCTTCCGACACTTCCTTCCTTCCTTCCTTCCGACACTTCCTTCCTTCCTTCCTTCCTTCCGACACTTCCTTCCGACATTTCCTTCCGACACTTCCTTCCGACACTTCCTTCCGACACTTCCTTCCGACACTTCCTTCCGACACTTCCTTCCTTCCTTCCGACATTTCCTTCCTTCCTTCCGACACTTCCTTCCGACACTTCCTTCCTTCCGACACTTCCTTCCGACACTTCCTGCCTTCCGACACTTCCTTCCTTCCTTCCTTCCTTCCTTCCTTCCTTCCTTCCTTCCTTCCTTCCTTCCTTCCTTCCGACACTTCCTTCCTTCCGACACTTCCTTCCTTCCGACACTTCCTTCCTTCCTTCCGACACTTCCTTCCGACACTTCCTTCCGACACTTCCCTACGACACTTCCTTCCTTCCTTCCTTCCTTCCTTCCTTCCTTCCTTCCTTCCTTCCTTCCTTCCTTCCTTCCTTCCTTCCTTCCTTCCTTCCGACACTTCCTTCCGACACTTCATTCCGACACTTCCTTCCGACACTTCCTTCCTTCCTTCCTTCCGACACTTCCTTCCTTCCTTCCGACACTTCCTTCCTTCCTTCCGACACTTCCTTCCTTCCGACACTTCCTTCCTTCCTTCCGACACTTCCTTCCGACACTTCCTTCCTTCCTTCCTTCCTTCCTTCCTTCCTTCCTTCCTTCCTTCCGACACTTCCTTCCTTCCTTCCGACACTTCCTTCCTTCCTTCCGACACTTCCTTCCTTCCTTCCTTCCTTCCTTCCTTCCTTCCTTCCTTCGTTCCTTCGTTCTTCCTTCCTTCCTTCCTTCCTTCCTTCCGACACATCCTTCCAACACTTCCTTCCTTCCTTCCTTCCTTCCTTCCTTCCTTCCTTCCTTCCTTCCTTCCTTCCTTCCTTCCGACACTTCCTTCCGACACTTCCTTCCGACACTTCCTTCCGACACTTCCTTCCTTCCTTCCTTCCGACACTTCCTTCCTTCCTTCCGACACTTCCTTCCTTCCTTCCGACACTTCCTTCCTTCCTTTCTTCCTTCCGAAACTTCCTTACCTCCGACACTTCCTTCCTTCCGACACTTCCTTCCTTCCTTCCTTCCTTCCTTCCTTCCTTCCTTCCTTCCTTCCTTCCTTCCTTCCTTCCTTCCTTCCTTCCTTCCTTCCTTCCTTCCTTCCTTCCTTCCTTCCTTCCTTCCTTCCTTCCTTCCTTCCTTCCACTTCCTCTTCCTTCCTTCCTTCCTTCCTTCCTTCCTTCCTTCCTTCCTTCCTTCCTTCCTTCCTTCCTTCCTTCCTTCCTTCCTTCCTTCCTTCCTTCCTTCCTTCCTTCCTTCCTCCTTCCTCCCTTCCTCCCTTCCTTCCTTCCTTCCTTCCTTCCTTCCTTCCTTCCTTCCTTCCTTCCGACACTTCCTTCCTTCCGACACTTCCTTCCTTCCTTCCTTCCGACACTTCCTTCCTTCCTTCCTTCCTTCCTTCCTTCCTTCCTTCCTTCCTTCCTTCCTTCCTTCCTTCCTTCCTTCCTTCCTTCCTTCCTTCCTTCCTTCCTTCCTTCCGACACTTCCTTCCGACACTTCCTTCCGACACTTCCTTCCTTCCGACACTTCCTTCCTTCCTTCCGACACTTCCTTCCGACACTTCCTTCCGACACTTCCCTACGACACTTCCTTCCTTCCTTCCTTCCTTCCTTCCTTCCTTCCTTCCTTCCTTCCTTCCTTCCTTCCTTCCTTCCTTCCTTCCTTCCTTCCTTCCTTCCGACACTTCCTTCCGACACTTCATTCCGACACTTCCTTCCGACACTTCCTTCCTTCCTTCCTTCCGACACTTCCTTCCTTCCTTCCGACACTTCCTTCCTTCCGACACTTCCTTCCTTCCTTCCGACACTTCCTTCCGACACTTCCTTCCTTCCTTCCTTCCTTCCTTCCTTCCTTCCTT
>JAYKTQ010000144.1:12500-20000 GCA_036010785.1 Ammospiza maritima maritima
CCTTCCTTCCGTCCTTCCTTCCGACAATTCCTTCCGTTACTTCCTTCCTTCCGACACTTCCTTCCGACACTTCCTTCGACACTTTCTTCCTTCCTTCCTTCCTTCCTTCCTTCCTTCCTTCCTTCCTTCCTTCCTTCCTTCCTTCCTTCCTTCCTTCCTTCCTTCCTTCCTTCCTTCCTTCCTTCCGACACTTCCTTCCTTCCTTCCTTCCTTCCGACACTTCCTTCCGGCATTTCCTTCCGACACTTCCTTCCTTCCTTCCTTCCAACACTTCCTTCCGACACTTCTTCCGACACTTCCTTCCTTCCTTCCTTCCGACACTTCCTTCCTTCCGACACTTCCTTCCAAAACTTCCTTCCTTCCGTCCTTCCTTCCGACAATTCCTTCCGTTACTTCCTTCCTTCCGACACTTCCTTCCGACACTTCCTTCCGACACTTTCTTCCTTCCTTCCTTCCTTCCTTCCTTCCTTCCTTCCTTCCTTCCTTCCTTCACTTCCTTCCTTCCTTCCTTCCTTCCTTCCTTCCTTCCTTCCTTCCTTCCTTCCTTCCTTCCTTCCTTCCTGCTTCCTCCCTTCCTTCCTTCCTTCCTTCCTTCCTTCCTTCCTTCCTTCCTTCCTTCCTTCCTTCCTTCCTTCCTTCCTTCCTTCCTTCCGACACTTCCTTCCTTCCTTCCTCATTCCTTCCTTCCTTCCTTCCTTCCTTCCTTCCTTCCTTCCTTCCTTCCTTCCTTCCTTCCGACACTTCCTTCCTTCCTTCCGACACTTCCTACCTTCCTTCCGACACTTCCTTCCTTCCTTCCTTCCTTCCTTCCTTCCTTCCTTCCTTCCTTCCTTCCTTCCTTCCGACACTTCCTTCCTTCCGACACTTCCTTCCGACACTTCCTTCCTTCCGTCCTTCCTTCCGACAATTCCTTCCGTTACTTCCTTCCTTCCGACACTTCCTTCCGACACTTCCTTCCGACACTTTCTTCCTTCCTTCCTTCCTTCCTCCTTCCTTCCTTCCTTCCTTCCTTCCTTCTTCCTTCCTTCCTTCCTTCCTTCCTTCCGACACTTCCTTCCGACACTTCCTTCCGACACTTCCTTCCTTCCTCTTCCTTCCTTTCGACACTTCCTTCCTTCCTTCCGACACTTCCTTCCTTCCTTCCGACACTTCCTTCCTTCCTTCCTTCCTTCCTTCCTTCCTTCCTTCCGAAACTTCCTTACTTCCGACACTTCCTTCCTTCCGACACTTCCTTCCTTCCTTCCGACACTTCCTTCCTTCCTTCCTTCCTTCTTCCTTCCTTCCTTCCTTCCTTCCTTCCTTCCTTCCTTCCTTCCTTCCTTCCTTCCTTCCTTCCTCCTTCCTTCCTTCCTTCCTTCCTTCCTTCCTTCCTTCCTTCCTTCCTTCCTTCCTACACTTCCTTCCTTCCTTCCTTCCTTCCTTCCTTCCTTCCTTCCTTCCTTCCTTCCTTCCTTCCTTCCTTCCTTCCTTCCTTCCTTCCTTCCTTCCTTCCTTCCTCCTTCCTCCCTTCCTTCCTTCCTTCCTTCCTTCCTTCCTTCCTTCCTTCTTCCTTCCTTCCTTCCTTCCGACACTTCTTCCTTCCTCCTTCCGACACTTCCTTCCGACACTTCCTTCCTTCCTTCCTTCCTTCCTTCCTTCCTTCCTTCCTTCCTTCCTTCCTTCCTTCCTTCCGACACTTCCTTCCGACACTTCCTTCCGACACTTCCTTCCGACACTTCCTTCCGACACTTCCTTCCGACACTTCCTTCCGACACTTCCTTCCGACACTTCCTGCCTTCCGACACTTCCTTCCTTCCTTCCTTCCTTCCTTCCTTCCTTCCTTCCTTCCTTCCTTCCTTCCTTCCTTCCTTTCCTTCCTTCCTTCCGACACTTCCTTCCTTCCTTCCTTCCTTCCTTCCTTCCTTCCTTCCTTCCTTCCTTCCTTCCTTCCTTCCTTCCTTCCTTCCTTCCTTCCTTCCTTCCTTCCAACACTTCCTTCCTTCCTTCCTTCCTTCCTTCCGACACTTCCTTCCGACATTTCCTTCCGACACTTCCTTCCGACACTTCCTTCCGACACTTCCTTCCGACACTTCCTTCCGACACTTCCTTCCTTCCTTCCGACATTTCCTTCCTTCCTTCCGACACTTCCTTCCGACACTTCCTTCCTTCCGACACTTCCTTCCGACACTTCCTTCCGACACTTCCTGCCTTCCGACACTTCCTTCCTTCCTTCCTTCCTTCCTTCCTTCCTTCCTTCCTTCCTTCCTTCCTTCCTTCCTTCCTTCCTTCCTTCCTTCCTTCCTTCCTTCCTTCCTTCCTTCCTTCCTTCCGACACTTACTTCCGACACTTCCTTCCTTCCTTCCTTCCTTCCTTCCTTCCTTCCTTCCTTCCTTCCTTCCTTCCTTCCTTCCTTCCTTCCTTCCTTCCTTCCTTCCTTCCTTCCTTCCTTCCTTCCTTCCGACACTTCCTTCCTTCCTTCCTTCCTTCCGACACTTCCTTCCGACATTTCCTTCCGACACTTCCTTCCTTCCTTCCTTCCAACACTTCCTTCCGACACTTCCCTTCCGACACTTCCTTCCTTCCGACACTTCCTTCCTTCCTTCTTTCCTTCCTTCCTTCCTTCCTTCCTTCCTTCCTTCCTTCCTTCCTTCCTTCCTTCCTTCCTTCCTTCCTTCCTTCCTTCCTTCCTTCCTTCCTTCCTTCCTTCCTTCCTTCCTTCCGACACTTCCTTCCGACACTTCCTTCCTTCCTTCCTTCTTCCTTCCTTCCTTCCGACACTTCCTTCCTTCCTTCCTTCCTTCCGACACTTCCTTCCGAAATTTCCTTCCGACACTTCCTTCCGACACTTCCTTCCGACACTTCCTTCCGACACTTCCTTCCGACACTTCCTTCCTTCCTTCCGACATTTCCTTCCTTCCTTCCGACACTTCCTTCCGACACTTCCTTCCTTCCGACACTTCCTTCCGACACTTCCTTCGACACTTCCTGCCTTCCGACACTTCCTTCCTTCCTTCCTTCCTTCCTTCCTTCCTTCCTTCCTTCCTTCCTTCCTTCCTTCCTTCCTTCCTTCCTTCCTTCCTTCCTTCCTTCCTTCCGACACTTCCTTCCTTCCTTCCTTCCTTCCTTCCTTCCTTCCTTCCTTCCTTCCTTCCTTCCTTCCTTCCTTCCTTCCTTCCTTCCTTCCTTCCTTCCTTCCTTCCTTCCTTCCTTCCGACACTTCCTTCCTTCCTTCCTTCCTTCCGACACTTCCTTCCGACATTTCCTTCCGACACTTCCTTCCTTCCTTCCTTCCAACACTTCCTTCCGACACTTCCTTCCGACACTTCCTTCCTTCCTTCCTTCCGACACTTCCTTCCTTCCGACACTTCCTTCCAAAACTTCCTTCCTTCCGTCCTTCCTTCCGACAATTCCTTCCGTTACTTCCTTCCTTCCGACACTTCCTTCCGACACTTCCTTCCGACACTTTCTTCCTTCCTTCCTTCCTTCCTTCCTTCCTTCCTTCCTTCCTTCCTTCCTTCCTTCCTTCCTTCCGACACTTCCTTCCTTCCTTCCTTCCTTCCTTCCTTCCTTCCTTCCTTCCTTCCTTCCTTCCTTCCTTCCTTCCTTCCTTCCTTCCTTCCTTCCTTCCTTCCTTCCTTCCTTCCTTCCGACACTTCCTTCCTTCCTTCCTTCCTTCCGACACTTCCTTCCGGCATTTCTTCCGACACTTCCTTCCTTCCTTCCTTCCAACACTTCCTTCCGACACTTCCTTCCGACACTTCCTTCCTTCCTTCCTCCGACACTTCCTTCCTTCCGACACTTCCTTCCAAAACTTCCTTCCTTCCGTCCTTCCTTCCGACAATTCCTTCCGTTACTTCCTTCCTTCCGACACTTCCTTCCGACACTTCCTTCCGACACTTTCTTCCTTCCTTCCTTCCTTCCTTCCTTCCTTCCTTCCTTCCTTCCTTCCTTCACTTCCTTCCTTCCTTCCTTCCTTCCTTCCTTCCTTCCGACACTTCCTTCCTTCCTTCCTTCCTTCCTTCCTTCCTCCTTCCTCCTTCCTTCCTTCCTTCCTTCCTTCTTCCTTCCTTCCTTCCTTCCTTCCTTCCTTCCTTCCTTCCGACACTTCCTTCCTTCCTTCCTTCCGACAATTCCTTCCTTCCTTCCTTCCTTCCTTCCTTCCTTCCTTCCTTCCTTCCTTCCTTCCTTCCTTCCTTCTCCTTCCTTCCGACACTTCCTTCCGACACTTCTTCCGACACTTCCTTCCGACACTTCCTTCCGACACTTCCTTCGACACTTCCTTCCGACACTTCCTGCCTTCCGACACTTCCTTCCTTCCGACACTTCCTTCCTTCCTTCCTTCTTTCCTTCCTTCTCCCTTCCTTCCTTCCTTCCTTCCTTCCTTCCTTCCTTCCTTCCTTCCTTCCTTCCTTCCTCCTTCCTTCCTTCCTTCCTTCCGACACTTCCTTCCGACACTTCCTTCCGACACTTCCTTCCTTCCTTCCTTCCTTCCTTCCGACACTTCCTTCCTTCCTTCCTTCCTTCCGACACTTCCTTCCAACCCCCGAAATTTCCTTCCGACACTTCCTTCCGACACTTCCTTCCGACACTTCCTTCCGACACTTCCTTCCGACACTTCCTTCCTTCCTTCCGACATTTCCTTCCTTCCTTCCGACACTTCCTTCCGACACTTCCTTCCTTCCGACACTTCCTTCCGACACTTCCTTCCGACACTTCCTGCCTTCCGACACTTCCTTCCTTCCTTCCTTCCTTCCTTCCTTCCTTCCTTCCTTCCTTCCTTCCTTCCTTCCTTCCGACACTTCCTTCCTTCCGACACTTCCTTCCTTCCTTCCTTCCTTCCTTCCTTCCTTCCTTCCTTCCTTCCTTCCTTCCTTCCTTCCTTCCTTCCTTCCGACACTTCCTTCCTTCCTTCCTTCCTTCCGACACTTCCTTCCGACATTTCCTTCCGACACTTCCTTCCTTCCTTCCTTCCAACACTTCCTTCCGACACTTCCTTCCGACACTTCCTTCCTTCCTTCCTTCCGACACTTCCTTCCTTCCGACACTTCCTTCCAAAACTTCCTTCCTTCCGTCCTTCCTTCCGACAATTCCTTCCGTTACTTCCTTCCTTCCGACACTTCCTTCCGACACTTCCTTCCGACACTTTCTTCCTTCCTTCCTTCCTTCCTTCCTTCCTTCCTTCCTTCCTTCCTTCCTTCCTTCCTTCCTTCCGACACTTCCTTCCGACACTTCATTCCGACACTTCCTTCCGACACTTCCTTCCTTCCTTCCTTCCGACACTTCCTTCCTTCCTTCCGACACTTCCTTCCTTCCTTCCGACACTTCCTTCCTTCCTTCCTTCCTTCCTTCCGAAACTTCCTTACTTCCGACACTTCCTTCCTTCCGACACTTCCTTCCTTCCTTCCGACACTTCCTTCCTTCCTTCCTTCCTTCCTTCCTTCCTTCCTTCCTTCCTTCCTTCCTTCCTTCCTTCCTTCCTTCCTTCCTTCCTTCCTCCTTCCTTCCTTCCTTCCTCCCTTCCTTCCTTCCTTCCTTCCTTCCTTCCTTCCTTCCTTCCTTCCTTCCTCCTTCCTCCCTTCCTTCCTTCCTTCCTTCCTTCCTTCCTTCCTTCCTTCCTTCCTTCCTTCCTTCCGACACTTCCTTCCTTCCTTCCGACACTTCCTTCCTTCCTTCCTTCCGACACTTCCTTCCTTCCTTCCTTCCGACACTTCCGACACTTCCTTCCTTCCTTCCTTCCTTCCTTCCTTCCTTCCTTCCTTCCTTCCTTCCTTCCTTCCTTCCTTCCTTCCTTCCTTCCTTCCTTCCTTCCGACACTTCCTTCCGACACTTCCTTCCGACACTTCCTTCCGACACTTCCTTCCGACACTTCCTTCCGACACTTCCTTCCGACACTTCCTGCCTTCCGACACTTCCTTCCTTCCGACACTTCCTTCCTTCCTTCCTTCCTTCCTTCCTTCCTTCCTTCCTTCCTTCCTTCCTTCCGACACTTCCTTCCTTCCTTCCGACACTTCCTTCCTTCCTTCCTTCCTTCCTTCCTTCCTTCCTTCCTTCCTTCCTTCCTTCCTTCCTTCCTTCCTTCCGACACTTCCTTCCGACACTTCCTTCCGACACTTCCTTCCTTCCTTCCGACATTTCCTTCCTTCCTTCCGACACTTCCTTCCGACACTTCCTTCCTTCCGACACTTCTTCCGACACTTCCTTCCGACACTTCCTGCCTTCCGACACTTCCTTCCTTCCTTCCTTCCTTCCTTCCTTCCTTCCTTCCTTCCTTCCTTCCTTCCTTCCTTCCTTCCTTCCGACACTTCCTTCCTTCCTTCCTTCCTTCCTTCCTTCCTTCCTTCCTTCCTTCCTTCCTTCCTTCCTTCCTTCCTTCCTTCCTTCCTTCCTTCCGACACTTCCTTCCTTCCGACACTTCCTTCCTTCCTTCCTTCCTTCCGACACTTCCTTCCGACATTTCCTTCCGACACTTCCTTCCTTCCTTCCTTCCAACACTTCCTTCCGACACTTCCTTCCGACACTTCCTTCCTTCCTTCCTTCCGACACTTCCTTCCTTCCGACACTTCCTTCCGACACTTCCTTCCTTCCGTCCTTCCTTCCGACAATTCCTTCCGTTACTTCCTTCCTTCCGACACTTCCTTCCGACACTTCCTTCCGACACTTCCTTCCTTCCTTCCTTCCTTCCTTCCTTCCTTCCTTCCTTCCTTCCTTCCTTCCTTCCTTCCTTCCTTCCTTCCTTCCTTCCGACACTTCCTTCCGACACTTCCTTCTGACACTTCCTTCCTTCCGACACTTCCTTCCTTCCGACACTTCCTTCCTTCCTTCCGACACTTCCTTCCTTCCGACACTTCCTTCCTTCCTTCCGACACTTCCTTCCGACACTTCCTTCCAACACTTCCTTCCTTCCTTCCTTCCTTCCTTCCTTCCTTCCTTCCTTCCTTCCTTCCTTCCTTCCTTCCTTCCTTCCTTCCTTCCTTCCTTCCGACACTTCCTTCCTTCCTTCCTTCCTTCCTTCCTTCCTTCCTTCCTTCCTTCCTTCCTTCCTTCCTTCCTTCCTTCCTTCCTTCCTTCCTTCCTTCCTTCCTTCCTTCCTTCCTTCCAACACTTCCTTCCTTCCTTCCTTCCTTCCTTCCTTCCTTCCTTCCTTCTTCCTTCCTTCCTTCCTTCCTTCCTTCCTTCCTTCCTTCCGACACTTCCTTCCTTCCTTCCTTCCTTCCGACACTTCCTTCCTTGCTTCCTTCCGACACTTCCTTCCGACACTTCCTTCCGACACTTCCTTCCTTCCTTCCTTCCTTCCTTCCTTCCTTCCTTCCTTCCTTCCTTCCTTCCGACACTTCCTTCCGACACTTCCTTCCGACACTTCCTTCCGACACTTCCTTCCGACACTTCCTTCCTTCCTTCCGACACTTCCTTCCTTCCTTCCGACACTTCCTTCCTTCCTTCCTTCCTTCCTTCCTTCCTTCCTTCCTTCCTTCCTTCCTTCCTTCCTTCCTTCCTTCCTTCCGACACTTCCTTCCGACACT
>JAYKTQ010000144.1:22500-40000 GCA_036010785.1 Ammospiza maritima maritima
TTCCTTCCTACACTTCCTTCCTTCCTTCCTTCCTTCCTTCCTTCCTTCCTTCCTTCCTTCCTTCCTTCCTTCCTTCCTTCCTTCCTTCCTTCCTTCCTTCCTCCTTCCTCCCTTCCTTCCTTCCTTCCTTCCTTCCTTCCTTCCTTCCTTCCTTCCTTCCTTCCTTCCTTCCTTCCTTCCTTCCTTCCTTCCTTCCTTCCTTCCTTCCTTCCTTCCTTCCGACACTTCCTTCCTTCCGACACTTCCTTCCTTCCTTCCGACACTTCCTTCCTTCCTTCCTTCCTTCCGACACTTCCTTCCTTCCTTCCTTCCTTCCGACACTTCCTTCCGACATTTCCTTCCGACACTTCCTTCCTTCCTTCCTTCCAACACTTCCTTCCGACACTTCCTTCCGACACTTCCTTCCTTCCTTCCTTCCGACACTTCCTTCCTTCCGACACTTCCTTCCGACACTTCCTTCCTTCCGTCCTTCCTTCCGACAATTCCTTCCGTTACTTCCTTCCTTCCGACACTTCCTTCCGACACTTCCTTCCGACACTTCCTTCCGACACTTTCTTCCTTCCTTCCTTCCTTCCTTCCTTCCTTCCTTCCTTCCTTCCTTCCTTCCTTCCTTCCTTCCTTCCTTCCTTCCTTCCTTCCTTCCTTCCGACACTTCCTTCCTTCCTTCCTTCCGACACTTCCTTCCTTCCTTCCTTCCTTCCTTCCTTCCTTCCTTCCTTCCTTCCGACACTTCCTTCCGACACTTCCTTCCGACACTTCCTTCCGACACTTCCTTCCGACACTTCCTTCCGACACTTCCTGCCTTCCGACACTTCCTTCCTTCCGACACTTCCTTCCTTCCTTCCTTCTCCTTCCTTCCTTCCTTCCTTCCTTCCTTCCTTCCTTCCTTCCTTCCGACACTTCCTTCCTTCCGACACTTCCTTCCTTCCTTCCTTCCTTCCGACACTTCCTTCCGACACTTCCTTCCGACACTTCCTTCCTTCCTTCCTTCCTTCCTTCCTTCCTTCCTTCCTTCCTTCCTTCCGACACTTCCTTCCTTCCTTCCTTCCTTCCGACACTTCCTTCCGAAATTTCCTTCCGACACTTCCTTCCGACACTTCCTTCCGACACTTCCTTCCGACACTTCCTTCCGACACTTCCTTCTTCCTTCCTTCCGACATTTCCTTCCTTCCTTCCGACACTTCCTTCCGACACTTCCTTCCTTCCGACACTTCCTTCCGACACTTCCTTCCGACACTTCCTTCCTTCCTTCCTTCCTTCCTTCCTTCCTTCCTTCCTTCCTTCCTTCCTTCCTTCCTTCCTTCCTTCCTTCCTTCCTTCCGACACTTCCTTCCGACATTTCCTTCCGACACTTCCTTCCTTCCTTCCTTCCAACACTTCCTTCCGACACTTCCTTCCGACACTTCCTTCCTTCCTTCCTTCCGACACTTCCTTCCTTCCTTCCTTCCTTCCTTCCTTCCTTCCTTCCTTCCTTCCTTCCTTCCTTCATTCCGACACTTCCTTCCTTCCTTCCGACACTTCCTACCTTCCTTCCGACACTTCCTTCCTTCCTTCCTTCCTTCCTCCTTCCTTCCTTCCTTCCTTCCGACACTTCCTTCCTTCCGACACTTCCTTCCGACACTTCCTTCCTTCCGTCCTTCCTTCCGACAATTCCTTCCGTTACTTCCTTCCTTCCGACACTTCCTTCGACACTTCCTTCCGACACTTTCTTCCTTCCTTCCTTCCTTCCTTCCTTCCTTCCTTCCTTCCTTCCTTCCTTCCTTCCTTCCTTCCTATCCTTCCTCTATTCATTTTCCCCTTCTCCTTCCGACACTTCCTTCCGACACTTCATTCCGACACTTCCTTCCGACACTTCCTTCCTTCCTTCCTTCCGACACTTCCTTCCTTCCTTCCGACACTTCCTTCCTTCCTTCCTTCCTTCCTTCCTTCCTTCCTTCCTTCCTTCCTTCCTTCCTTCCTTCCTTCCTTCCTTCCGAAACTTCCGAAACTTCCTTACTTCCGACACTTCCTTCCTTCCGACACTTCCTTCCTTCCTTCCGACACTTCCTTCCTTCCTTCCTTCCTTCCTTCCTTCCTTCCTTCCTTCCTTCCTTCCTTCCTTCCTTCCTTCCTTCCTTCCTTCCTTCCTTCCTTCCTTCCTTCCTTCCTTCCTTCCTTCCTTCCTTCCTCCTTCCTTCCTTCCTTCCTTCCTTCCTTCCTTCCTTCCTTCCTTCCTTCCTTCCTTCCTTCCTACACTTCCTTCCTTCCTTCCTTCCTTCCTTCCTTCCTTCCTTCCTTCCTTCCTTCCTTCCTTCCTTCCTTCCTTCCTTCCTTCCTTCCTTCCTTCCTTCCTCCTTCCTCCCTTCCTTCCTTCCTTCCTTCCTTCCTTCCTTCCTTCCTTCCTTCCTTCCTTCCTTCCTTCCTTCCTTCCTTCCTTCCTTCCTTCCTTCCTTCCTTCCGACACTTCCTTCCTTCCGACACTTCCTTCCTTCCTTCCGACACTTCCTTCCTTCCTTCCTTCCTTCCGACACTTCCTTCCTTCCTTCCTTCCTTCCGACACTTCCTTCCGACATTCCTTCCGACACTTCCTTCCTTCCTTCCTTCCAACACTTCCTTCCGACACTTCCTTCCGACACTTCCTTCCTTCCTTCCTTCCGACACTTCCTTCCTTCCGACACTTCCTTCCGACACTTCCTTCCTTCCGTCCTTCCTTCCGACAATTCCTTCCGTTACTTCCTTCCTTCCGACACTTCCTTCCGACACTTCCTTCCGACACTTCCTTCCGACACTTTCTTCCTTCCTTCCTTCCTTCCTTCCTTCCTTCCTTCCTTCCTTCCTTCCTTCCTTCCTTCCTTCCTTCCTTCCTTCCTTCCGACACTTCCTTCCGACACTTCCTTCCGACACTTCCTTCTGACACTTCCTTCCTTCCGACACTTCCTCCTTCCGACACTTCCTTCCTTCCTTCCGACACTTCCTTCCTTCCGACACTTCCTTCCTTCCTTCCGACACTTCCTTCCGACACTTCCTTCCGACACTTCCTTCCGACACTTCCTTCCGACACTTCCTTCCGACACTTCCTTCCTTCCTTCCGACATTTCCTTCCTTCCTTCCTTCCTTCCTTCCGACACTTCCTTCCTTCCTTCCTTCCTTCCTTCCTTCCTTCCTTCCTTCCTTCCGACACTTCCTTCCTTCCTTCCTTCCTTCCTTCCTTCCTTCCGACACTTCCTTCCTTCCTTCCTTCCTTCCGACACTTCCTTCCGACATTTCCTTCCGACACTTCCTTCCTTCCTTCCTTCCAACACTTTCTTCCGACACTTCCTTCCGACACTTCCTTCCTTCCTTCCGACACTTCCTTCCTTCCGACACTTCCTTCCAAAACTTCCTTCCTTCCGTCCTTCCTTCCGACAATTCCTTCCGTTACTTCCTTCTCTTCCGACACTTCCTTCCGACACTTCCTTCCGACACTTTCTTCCTTCCTTCCTTCCTTCCTTCCTTCCTTCCTTACTTCCTTCCTTCCTTCCTTCCTTCCTTCCTTCCTTCCTTCACTTCCTTCCTTCCTTCCTTCCTTCCTTCCTTCCTTCCTTCCTTCCTTCCTTCCTTCCTTCCTTCCTTCCTCCTTCCTCCTTCCTTCCTTCCTTCCTTCCTTCCTTCCTTCCTTCCTTCCTTCCTTCCTTCCTTCCTTCCTTCCTTCCTTCCTTCCTTCCGACACTTCCTTCCTTCCTTCCTTCCGACACTTCCTTCCTTCCTTCCTTCCTTCCTTCCTTCCTTCCTTCCTTCCTTCCTTCCTTCCGACACTTCCTTCCGACACTTCCTTCCGACACTTCCTTCCGACACTTCCTTCCGACACTTCCTTCCGACACTTCCTGCCTTCCGACACTTCCTTCCTTCCGACACTTCCTTCCTTCCTTCCTTCCTTCCTTCCTTCCTTCCTTCCTTCCTTCCTTCCTTCCTTCCTTCCTTCCTTCCTTCCTTCCTTCCGACACTTCCTTCCTTCCTTCCTTCCTTCCGACACTTCCTTCCGACACTTCCTTCCGACACTTCCTTCCTTCCTTCCTTCCTTCCTTCCTTCCTTCCTTCCTTCCGACACTTCCTTCCTTCCTTCCTTCCTTCCGACACTTCCTTCCGAAATTTCCTTCCGACACTTCCTTCCGACACTTCCTTCCGACACTTCCTTCCGACACTTCCTTCCGACACTTCCTTCCTTCCTTCCTTCCGACATTTCCTTCCTTCCTTCCGACACTTCCTTCCGACACTTCCTTCCTTCCGACACTTCCTTCCGACACTTCCTTCCGACACTTCCTTCCTTCCTTCCTTCCTTCCTTCCTTCCTTCCTTCCTTCCTTCCTTCCTTCCTTCCTTCCTTCCTTCCTTCCTTCCTTCCTTCCGACACTTCCTTCCGACATTTCCTTCCGACACTTCCTTCCTTCCTTCCTTCCAACACTTCCTTCCGACACTTCCTTCCGACACTTCCTTCCTTCCTTCTTCCGACACTTCCTTCCTTCCGACACTTCCTTCCAAAACTTCCTTCCTTCCGTCCTTCCTTCCGACAATTCCTTCCGTTACTTCCTTCCTTCCGACACTTCCTTCCGACACTTCCTTCGACACTTTCTTCCTTCCTTCCTTCCTTCCTTCCTTCCTTCCTTCCTTCCTTCCTTCCTTCCTTCCTTCCTTCCTTCCTTCCGACACTTCCTTCCGACACTTCCTTCCGACACTTCCTTCCGACACTTCCTTCCGACACTTCCTTCCGACACTTCCTTCCGACACTTCCTTCCGACACTTCCTTCCTTCCGACACTTCCTTCCTTCCTTCCGACACTTCCTTCCTTCCGACACTTCCTTCCTTCCTTCCGACACTTCTTTCCTTCCTTCCTTCCGACACTTTCTTCCGACACTTCCTTCCTTCCTTCCTTCCGACACTTCATTCCGACACTTCCTTCCGTCCTTCCTTCCGACAATTCCTTCCGTTACTTCCTTCCTTCCGACACTTCCTTCCGACACTTCCTTCCGACACTTCCTTCCTTCCTTCCTTCCTTCCTTCCTTCCTTCCTTCCTTCCTTCCTTCCTTCCTTCCTTCCTTCCGACACTTCATTCCTTCCTTCCTTCCGACACTTCCTTCCTTCCTTCCTTCCTTCCGACACTTCCTTCCGAATTTCCTTCCGACACTTCCTTCCGACACTTCCTTCCGACACTTCCTTCCGACACTTCCTTCCGACACTTCCTTCCTTCCTTCCGACATTTCCTTCCTTCCTTCCGACACTTCCTTCCGACACTTCCTTCTTCCGACACTTCCTTCCGACACTTCCTGCCTTCCGACACTTCCTTCCTTCCTTCCTTCCTTCCTTCCTTCCTTCCTTCCTTCCTTCCTTCCTTCCTTCCTTCCTTCCTTCCTTCCTTCCTTCCGACACTTCCTTCCTTCCGACACTTCCTTCCTTCCTTCCGACACTTCCTTCCGAAACTTCCTTCCTTCCTTCCTTCCTTCCTTCCTTCCTTCCTTCCTTCCTTCCTTCCTTCCTTCCTTCCTTCCTTCCTTCCTTCCGACACTTCTTCCGACACTTCCTTCCGACACTTCCTTCCGACACTTCCTTCCGACACTTCCTTCCGACACTTCCTCCGAGACTTCCTTCCGACACTTCCTTCCTTCCGACACTTCCTTCCTTCCGACACTTCCTTCCTTCCTTCCGACACTTCCTTCCTTCGACACTTCCTTCCTTCCTTCCGACACTTCTTTCCTTCCTTCCTTCCTTCCGACACTTTCTTCCGACACTTCCTTCCTTCCTTCCTTCGACACTTCATTCCGACACTTCCTTCCGTCCTTCCTTCCGACAATTCCTTCCGTTACTTCCTTCCTTCCGACACTTCCTTCCGACACTTCCTTCCGACACTTCCTTCCTTCCTTCCTTCCTTCCTTCCTTCCTTCCTTCCTTCCTTCCTTCCTTCCTTCCTTCCGACACTTCCTTCCTTCCTTCCTTCCGACACTTCCTTCCTTCCGACACTTCCTTCCTTCCGACACTTCCTTCCTTCCTTCCGACACTTCCTTCCTTCCGACACTTCCTTCCTTCCTTCCGACACTTCCTTCCGACACTTCCTTCCGACACTTCCTTACGACACTTCCTTCCTTCCTTCCTTCCTTCCTTCCTTCCTTCCTTCCTTCCTTCCGACACTTCCTTCCTTCCGACACTTCCTTCCTTCCTTCCTTCCTTCCTTCCTTCCTTCCTTCCTTCCGACACTTCCTTCCGACACTTCCTTCCTTCCTTCCTTCCGACACTTCCTTCCTTCCGACACTTCCTTCCTTCCTTCCGACACTTCGTTCCGACACTTCCTTCCTTCCTTCCTTCCTTCCTTCCTTCCTTCCTTCCTTCCTTCCTTCCTTCCTTCCTTCCTTCCTTCCGACACTTCCTTCCTTCCTTCCGACACTTCCTTCCTTCCTTCCGACACTTCCTTCCTTCCTTCCGACACTTCCTTCCTTCCTTCCTTCCTTCCTTCCTTCCTTCCTTCCTTCCTTCCTTCCTTCCTTCCTTCCTTCCTTCATTCCTTCCTTCCTTCCTTCCTTCCTTCCGACACTTCCTTCCGACACTTCCTTCCGACACTTCCTTCCGACACTTCCTTCCTTCCTTCCTTCCGACACTTCCTTCCTTCCTTCCGACACTTCCTTCCTTCCTTCCGACACTTCCTTCCTTCCTTCCTTCCTTCCTTCCGAAACTTCCTAACTTCCGACACTTCCTTCCTTCCGACACTTCCTTCCTTCCTTCCGACACTTCCTTCCTTCCTTCCGACACTTCCTTCCTTCCTTCCTTCCTTCCTTCCTTCCTTCCTTCCTTCCTTCCTTCCTTCTTCCTTCCTTCCTTCCTTCCTTCCTTCCTTCCTCCTTCCTTCCTTCCTTCCTTCCTTCCTTCCTTCCTTCCTTCCTTCCTTCCTTCCTACACTTCCTTCCTTCCTTCCTTCCTTCCTTCCTTCCTTCCTTCCTTCCTTCCTTCCTTCCTTCCGACACTTCCTTCCGACACTTCCTTCCGACACTTCCTTCCGACACTTCCTTCCGACACTTCCTTCCGACACTTCCTGCCTTCCGACACTTCCTTCCTTCCTTCCTTCCTTCCTTCCTTCCTTCCTTCCTTCCTTCCTTCCTTCCTTCCTTCCTTCCGACACTTCCTTCCTTCCTTCTTCCTTCCTTCCGACACTTCCTTCCTTCCTTCCTTCCTTCCGACACTTCCTTCCGACATTTCCTTCCGACACTTCCTTCCGACACTTCCTTCCGACACTTCCTTCCGACACTTCCTTCCGACACTTCCTTCCTTCCTTCCGACATTCTTCCTTCCTTCCGACACTTCCTTCCGACACTTCCTTCCTTCCGACACTTCCTTCCGACACTTCCTTCCGACACTTCCTGCCTTCCGACACTTCCTTCCTTCCTTCCTTCCTTCCTTCCTTCCTTCCTTCCTTCCTTCCTTCCTTCCTTCCTTCCTTCCTTCCTTCCTTCCGACACTTCCTTCCTTCCTTCCTTCCTTCCTTCCTTCCAACACTTCCTTCCTTCCTTCCTTCCGACACTTCCTTCCTTCCTTCCTTCCTTCCGACACTTCCTTCCGACATTTCCTTCCGACACTTCCTTCCTTCCTTCCTTCCAACACTTCCTTCCGACACTTCCTTCCGACACTTCCTTCCTTCCTTCCTTCCTTCCGACACTTCCTTCCTTCCGACACTTCCTTCCGACACTTCCTTCCTTCCGTCCTTCCTTCCGACAATTCCTTCCGTTACTTCCTTCCTTCCGACACTTCCTTCCGACACTTCCTTCCGACACTTCCTTACGACACTTCCTTCCTTCCTTCCTTCCTTCCTTCCTTCCTTCCTTCCTTACTTCCTTCCTTCCTACACTTCCTTCCTTCCTTCCTCTGACACTTCCTTCCTTCCGACACTTCCTTCCTTCCTTCCGACACTTCCTTCCTTCCGACACTTCCTTCCTTCCTTCCGACACTTCCTTCCGACACTTCCTTCCGACACTTCCTTCCGACACTTCCTTCCTTCCTTCCTTCCTTCCTTCCTTCCTTCCTTCCGACACTTCCTTCCTTCCTTCCTTCCTTCCTTCCTTCCTTCCTTCCTTCCTTCCTTCCTTCCTTCCTTCCTTCCTTCCGACACTTCCTTCCTTCCTTCTTCCTTCCTTCCTTCCTTCCTTCCTTCCTTCCTTCCTTCCTTCCTTCCTTCCTTCCTTCCTTCTTCCTTCCTTCCTTCCTTCCTTCCTTCCTTCCTTCCTTCCTTCCTTCCTTCCTTCCTTCCAACACTTCCTTCCAACACTTCCTTCCAACACTTCCTCCTTCCTTCCTTCCTTCCTTCCTTCCTTCCTTCCTTCCTTCCTTCCTTCCTTCCTTCCTTCCTTCCTTCCTTCCGACACTTCGTTCCGACACTTCCTTCCGACACTTCCTTCCGACACTTCCTTCCGACACTTCCTTCCTTCCTTCCGACACTCCTTCCTTCCTTCCTTCCTTCCTTCCTTCCTTCCTTCCTTCCTTCCTTCCGACACTTCCTTCCGACACATCCTTCCGACACTTCCTTCCGACACTTCCTTCCGACACTTCCTTCCTTCCTTCCGACACTTCCTTCCTTCCTTCCTTCCTTCCTTCCTTCCTTCCTTCCTTCCTTCCTTCCTCCCTTCCTTCCGACACTTCCTTCCTTCTTCCGACACTTCCTTCTGACACTTCCTTCCTTCCTTCCTTCCTTCCTTCCTTCCTTCCTTCCTTCCTTCCTTCCTTCCTTCCTTCCGACACTTCCTTCCGACACTTCCTTCCGACCTTCCTTCCGACACTTCCTTCCGACACTTCCATCCTTCCGACACTTCCTTCCTTCCGACACTTCCTTCCTTCCTTCCGACACTTCCTTCCTTCCGACACTTCCTTCCTCCTTCCGACACTTCTTTCCTTCCTTCCTTCCGACACTTTCTTCCGACACTTCCTTCCTTCCTTCCTTCCGACACTTCATTCCGACACTTCCTTCCGTCCTTCCTTCCGACAATTCCTTCCGTTACTTCCTTCCTTCCGACACTTCCTTCCGACACTTCCCTACGACACTTCCTTCCTTCCTTCCTTCCTTCCTTCCTTCCTTCCTTCCTTCCTTCCTTCCTTCCTTCCTTCCTTCCTTCCGACACTTCCTTCCGACACTTCATTCCGACACTTCCTTCCGACACTTCCTTCCTTCCTTCCTTCCGACACTTCCTTCCTTCCTTCCGACACTTCCTTCCTTCCTTCCGACACTTCCTTCCTTCCGACACTTCCTTCCTTCCTTCCGACACTTCCTTCCGACACTTCCTTCCTTCCTTCCTTCCTTCCTTCCTTCCTTCCTTCCTTCCTTCCTTCCGACACTTCCTTCCTTCCTTCCGACACTTCCTTCCTTCCTTCCGACACTTCCTTCCTTCCTTCCTTCCTTCCTTCCTTCCTTCCTTCCTTCCTTCGTTCCTTCCTCCTTCCTTCCTTCCTTCCTTCCTTCCTTCCTTCCTTCCTTCCGACACATCCTTCCAACACTTCCTTCCTTCCTTCCTTCCTTCCTTCCTTCCTTCCTTCCTTCCTTCCTTCCTTCCTTCCTTCCTTCCTTCCTTCCTTCCTTCCTTCCTTCCTTCCTTCCTTCCTTCCTTCCGACACTTCCTTCCGACACTTCATTCCGACACTTCCTTCCGACACTTCCTTCCTTCCTTCCTTCCGACACTTCCTTCCTTCCATCCGACACTTCCTTCCTTCCTTCCGACACTTCCTTCCTTCCTTTCTTCCTTCCGAAACTTCCTTACTTCCGACACTTCCTTCCTTCCGACACTTCCTTCCTTCCTTCCGACACTTCCTTCCTTCCTTCCTTCCTTCCTTCCTTCCTTCCTTCCTTCCTTCCTTCCTTCCTTCCTTCCTTCCTTCCTTCCTTCCTTCCTTCCTTCATTCCTTCCTTCCTTCCTTCCTTCCTTCCTTCCTACACTTCCTTCCTTCCTTCCTTCCTTCCTTCCTTCCTTCCTTCCTTCCTTCCTTCCTTCCTTCCTTCCTTCCTTCCTTCCTTCCTCCTTCCCTTCCTTCCTTCCTTCCTTCCTTCCTTCCTTCCTTCCGACACTTCCTTCCTTCCGACACTTCCTTCCTTCCGACCCCCATCCTCCTTCCCGACACTTCCTTCCTTCCTTCCTTCCGACACTTCCTTCCTTCCTTCCTTCCTTCCTTCCTTCCTTCCTTCCTTCCTTCCTTCCTTCCTTCCTTCCTTCCGACACTTCCTTCCGACACTTCCTTCCGACACTTCCTTCCGACACTTCCTTCCGACACTTCCTTCCGACACTTCCTTCCGACACTTCCTTCCGACACTTCCTTCCGACACTTCCTGCCTTCCGACACTTCCTTCCTTCCGACACTTCCTTCCTTCTTTCCTTCCTTCCTTCCTTCCTTCCTTCCTTCCTTCCTTCCTTCCTTCCTTCCTTCCTTCCTTCCTTCCTTCCTTCCTTCCTTCCTTCCTTCCGACACTTCCTTCCGACACTTCCTTCCGACACTTCCTTCCGACACTTCCTTCCTTCCTTCCTTCCTTCCGACACTTCCTTCCTTCCTTCCTTCCTTCCGACACTTCCTTCCGAAATTTCCTTCCGACACTTCCTTCCGACACTTCCTTCCGACACTTCCTTCCGACACTTCCTTCCGACACTTCCTTCCTTCCTTCCGACATTTCCTTCCTTCCTTCCGACACTTCCTTCCGACACTTCCTTCCTTCCGACACTTCCTTCCGACACTTCCTTCCGACACTTCCTGCCTTCCGACACTTCCTTCCTTCCTTCCTTCCTTCCTTCCTTCCTTCCTTCCTTCCTTCCTTCCTTCCTTCCTTCCTTCCTTCCTTCCTTCCGACTTCCTTCCGACACTTCCTTCCGACACTTCCTTCCGTCCTTCCTCCTTCCTTCCTTCCTTCCTTCCTTCCTTCCTTCCTTCCTTCCCTTCCTTAATTCCATTCCTTCCTTCCTTCCTTCCTTCCTTCCTTCCTTCCTCCTTCCGACACTTCCTTCCGACACTTCCTTCCTTCCTTCCTTCTTCCGACACTTCCTTCCGACATTTCCTTCCGACACTTCCTTCCTTCCTTCCTTCCAACACTTCCTTCCGACACTTCCTTCCGACACTTCCTTCCTTCCTTCCTTCCGACACTTCCTTCCTTCCGACACTTCCTTCCAAAACTTCCTTCCTTCCGTCCTTCCTTCCGACAATTCCTTCCGTTACTTCCTTCCTTCCGACACTTCCTTCCGACACTTCCTTCCGACACTTTCTTCCTTTACCTTCCTTCCTTCCTTCCTTCCTTCCTTCCTTCCTCCTCCTTCCTTCCTTCCGACACTTCCTTCCTTCCTTCCGACACTTCATTCCGACACTTCCTTCCGTCCTTCCTTCCGACACTTCCTTCCTTCCTTCCTTCCTTCCTTCCTTCCTTCCTTCCTTCCTTCCTTCCTTCCTTCCTTCCTTCCTTCCTTCCTTCCGACACTTCCTTCCTTCCTTCCTTCCTTCCGACACTTCCTTCGACATTTCCTTCCGACACTTCCTTCCTTCCTTCCTTCCAACACTTCCTTCCGACACTTCCTTCCGACACTTCCTTCCTTCCGACACTTCCTTCCTTCCTTCTTTCCTTCCTTCCTTCCTTCCTTCCTTCCTTCCTTCCTTCCTTCCTTCCTTCCTTCCTTCCTTCCTTCCTTCCTTCCTTCCTTCTTCCGACACTTCCTTCCTTCCTTCCGACACTTCATTCCGACACTCCCTTCCGTCCTTCCTTTTACCGACAATTCCTTACGTTACTTCCTTCCTTCCGACACTTCCTTCCGACACTTCCTTCCGACACTTCCTTCCTTCCTTCCTTCCTTCCTTCCTTCCTTCCTTCCTTCCTTCCTTCCTTCCGACACTTCCTTCCTTCCTTCCTTCCGACACTTCCTTCCTTCCGACACTTCCTTCCTTCGACACTTCCTTCCTTCCTTCCGACACTTCCTTCCTTCCGACACTTCCTTCCTTCCTTCCGACACTTCCTTCCGACACTTCCTTCCGACACTTCCTTCCGACACTTCCTTCCTTCCTTCCTTCCTTCCTTCCTTCCTTCCTTCCTTCCTTCCTTCCTTCCTTCCTTCCTTCCTTCCTTCCGACACTTCCTTCCTTCCTTCCTTCCGACACTTCCTTCCTTCCTTCCTTCCTTCCTTCCTTCCTTCCTTCCTTCCTTCCTTCCTTCCTTCCTTCCTTCCTTCCTTCCGACACTTCCTTCCGACACTTCCTTCCGACACTTCCTTCCTTCCTTCCTTCCTTCCTTCCTTCCTTCCTTCCTTCCTTCCTTCCTTCCTTCCTTCCTTCCTTCCTTCCTTCCTTCCTTCCTTCCTTCCTTCCGACACTTCCTTCCGACACTTCCTTCCGACACTTCCTTCCGACACTTCCTTCCTTCCTTCCTTCTGACACTTCCTTCCTTCCGACACTTCCTTCCTTCCGACACTTCCTTCCTTCCTTCCGACACTTCCTTCCTTCCGACACTTCCTTCCTTCCTTCCGACACTTCCTTCCGACACTTCCTTCTGACACTTCCTTCCGACACTTCCTTCCTTCCTTCCTTCCTTCCTTCCTTCCTTCCTTCCTTCCTTCCTTCCTTCCTTCCTTCCTTCCTTCCTTCCTTCCTTCCTTCCTTCCTTCCTTCCTTCCTTCTTCCTTCCTTCCTTCCTTCCTTCCTTCCTTCTTCTTCCTTCCTTCCTTCCGACACTTCCTTCCTTCCTTCCTTCCTTCCTTCCTTCCTTCCTTCCTTCCTTCCTTCCTTCCTTCCTTCCTTCCTTCCTTCCTTCCTTCCTTCCTTCCTTCCGACACTTCCTTCCGACACTTCCTTCCGACACTTCCTTCCTTCCTTCCTTCCTTCCTTCCTTCCTTCCTTCCTTCCTTCCTTCCTTCCTTCCTTCCTTCCTTCCTTCCTTCCTTCCTTCCTTCCTTCCTTCCTTCCTTCCTTCCTCCTTCCTTCCTTCCTTCCTTCCTTCCTTCCTTCCTTCCTTCCTTCCTTCCTTCCTACACTTCCTTCCTTCCTTCCTTCCTTCCTTCCTTCTTCCTTCCTTCCTTCCTTCCTTCCTTCCTTCCTTCCTTCCTTCCTTCCTTCCTTCCTTCCTTCCTCCTTCCTCCCTCCCTTCCTTTCTTCCTTCCTTCCTTCCTTCCTTCCTTCCTTCCTTCCTTCCTTCCTTCCTTCCTTCCTTCCTTCCTTCCTTCCTTCCTTCCTTCCTTCCTTCCTTCCTTCCTTCCTTCCTTCCTTCCTTCCTTCCTTCCTTCCTTCCTTCCTTCCTTCCTTCCTTCCTTCCTTCCTTCCTTCCTTCCTTCCTTCCTTCCTTCCTTCCTTCCTTCCTTCCTTCCTTCCTTCCTTCTGACACTTCCTTCCTTCCTTCCTTCCTTCCTTCCTTCCTTCCTTCCTTCCTTCCTTCCTTCCTTCCTTCCTTCCTTCCTTCCTTCCTTCCTTCCTTCCTTCCTTCCTTCCTTCCTTCCTTCCTTCCTTCCTTCCTTCCTTCCTTCCTTCCTTCCTCCTTCCTTCCTTCCTTCCTTCCTTCCTTCCTTCCTTCCTTCCTTCCTACACTTCCTTCCTTCCTTCCTTCCTTCCTTCCTTCCTTCCTTCCTTCCTTCCTTCCTTCCTTCCTTCCTTCCTTCCTTCCTTCCTTCCTTCCTTCCTTCCTTCCTTCCTTCCTTCCTTCCTTCCTTCCTCCTTCCTCCTCCCTTCCTTTCTTCCTTCCTTCCTTCCTTCCTTCCTTCCTTCCTTCCTTCCTTCCTTCCTTCCTTCCTTCCTTCCTTCCTTCCTTCCTTCCTTCCTTCCTTCCTTCCTTCCTTCCTTCCTTCCTTCATTCCTTCCGACACTTCCTTCCTTCCGACACTTCCTTCCGACACTTCCTTCCTTCCTTCCTTCCTTCCTTCCGACACTTCCTTCCTTCCTTCCGACACTTCCTTCCTTCCTTCCTTCCTCCTTCCTTCCTTCCTTCCTTCCTTCCTTCCTTCCTTCCTTCCTTCCTTCCTTCCTTCCTTCCTTCCTTCCTCCTCCTTCCGACACTTCCTTCCGACACTTCCTTCCGACACTTCCTTCCGACACTTCCTTCCGACACTTCCTTCCGACACTTCCTTCCAACACTTCCTTCCGACACTTCCTTCCGACACTTCCTGCCTTCCGACACTTCCTTCCTTCCTTCCTTCCTTCCTTCCTTCCTTCCTTCCTTCCTTCCTTCCTTCCTTCCTTCCGACACTTCCTTCCTTCCTTCCTTCCTTCCTTCCGACACTTCCTTCCTTCCGACACTTCCTTCCTTCCTTCCTTCCTTCCTTCCTTCCTTCCTTCCTTCCTTCCTTCCTTCCTTCCTTCCTTCCGACACTTCCTTCCTTCCTTCCTTCCTTCCTTCCGACACTTCCTTCCTTCCTTCCTTCCTTCCGACACTTCCTTCCGACATTTCCTTCCGACACTTCCTTCCGACACTTCCTTCCGACACTTCCTTCCGACACTTCCTTCCGACACTTCCTTCCTTCCTTCCGACATTTCCTTCCTTCCTTCCGACACTTCCTTCCGACACTTCCTTCCTTCCGACACTTCCTTCCGACACTTCCTGCCTTCCTTCCTTCCTTCCTTCCTTCCGACACTTCCTTCCGACACTTCCTTCCTTCCGACACTTCCTTCCTTCCGACACTTCCTTCCTTCCTCCGACACTTCCTTCCGAAACTTCCTTCCTTCCTTCCTTCCTTCCTTCCTTCCTTCCTTCCTTCCTTCCTTCCTTCCTTCCGACACTTCCTTCCGACACTTCCTTCCGACACTTCCTTCCGACACTTCCTTCCGACACTTCCTTCCTTCCGACACTTCCTTCCTTCCGACACTTCCTTCCTTCCTTCCGACACTTCCTTCCTTCCGACACTTCCTTCCTTCCTTCCGACACTTCTTTCCTTCCTTCCTTCCGACACTTTCTTCCGACACTTCCTTCCTTCCTTCCTTCCGACACTTCATTCCGACACTTCCTTCCGTCCTTCCTTCCGACAATTCCTTCCGTTACTTCCTTCCTTCCGACACTTCCTTCCGACACTTCCTTCCGATACTTCCTTCCTTCCTTCCTTCCTTCCTTCCTTCCTTCCTTCCTTCCTTCCTTCCTTCCTTCCTTCCTTCCTTCCTTCCTTCCTTCCGACACTTCCTTCCTTCCTTCCTTCCGACACTTCCTTCCTTCCTTCCTTCCTTCCGACACTTCCTTCCGACATTTCCTTCCGACACTTCCTTCCGACACTTCCTTCCGACACTTCCTTCCGACACTTCCTTCCGACACTTCCTTCCTTCCTTCCGACATTTCCTTCCTTCCTTCCGACACTTCCTTCCGACACTTCCTTCCTTCCGACACTTCCTTCCGACACTTCCTGCCTTCCGACACTTCCTTCCTTCCTTCCTTCCTTCCTTCCTTCCTTCCTTCCTTCCTTCCTTCCTTCTTCCGACACTTCCTTCCTTCCGACACTTCCTTCCTTCCGACACTTCCTTCATTCCTTCCGACACTTCCTTCCGACACTTCCTTCCGACACTTCCCTACGACACTTCCTTCCTTCCTTCCTTCCTTCCTTCCTTCCTTCCTTCCTTCCTTCCTTCCTTCCTTCCTTCCTTCCTTCCTTCCTTCCTTCCGACACTTCCTTCCTTCCTTCCTTCCTTCCTTCCTTCCTTCCTTCCTTCCTTCCTTCCTTCCTTCCTTCCTTCCTTCCTTCCTTCCTTCCATCCTTCCTTCCTTCCTTCCGACACTTCCTTCCTTCCTTCCTTCCTTCCTTCCTTCCTTCCTTCCTTCCTTCCTTCCTTCCTTCCTTCCTTCCTTCCTTCCTTCCTTCCTACCTTCCTTCCGACACTTCCTTCCTTCCGACACTTCCTTCCTTCCTTCCTTCCTTCCTTCCGACACTTCCTTCCTTCCTTCCGACACTTCCTTCCTTCCTTCCTTCCTTCCTTCCTTCCTTCCTTCCTTCCTTCCTTCCTTCCTTCCTTCCTTCCTTCCTTCCTTCCTTCCGACACTTCCTTCCGACACTTCCTTCCGACACTTCCTTCCGACACTTCCTTCCAACACTTCCTTCCGACACTTCCTTCCGACACTTCCTGCCTTCCGACACTTCCTTCCTTCCTTCCTTCCTTCCTTCCTTCCTTCCTTCCTTCCTTCCTTCCTTCCTTCCTTCCTTCCTTCCTTCCGACACTTCCTTCCTTCCTTCCTTCCTTCCTTCCGACACTTCCTTCCTTCCTTCCTCCTTCCGACACTTCCTTCCGACATTTCCTTCCGACACTTCCTTCCGACACTTCCTTCCGACACTTCCTTCCGACACTTCCTTCCGACACTTCCTTCCTTCCTTCCGACATTTCCTTCCTTCCTTCCGACACTTCCTTCCGACACTTCCTTCCTTCCGACACTTCCTTCCGACACTTCTTGCCTTCCGACACTTCCTTCCTTCCTTCCTTCCTTCCTTCCTTCCTTCCTTCCTTCCTTCCTTCCTTCCTTCCTTCCTTCCTTCCTTCCTTCCTTCCTTCCGACACTTCCTTCCTTCCGACACTTCCTTCCTTCCTTCCGACACTTCCTTCCGAAACTTACTTCCTTCCTTCCTTCCTTCCTTCCTTCCTTCCTTCCTTCCTTCCTTCCTTCCTTCCTTCCGACACTTCCTTCCGACACTTCCTTCCGACACTTCCTTCCGACACTTCCTTCCGACACTTCCTTCCGACACTTCCTTCCTTCCGACACTTCCTTCCTTCCGACACTTCCTTCCTTCCTTCCGACACTTCCTTCCTTCCGACACTTCCTTCCTTCCTTCCGACACTTCTTTCCTTCCTTCCTTCCGACACTTTCTTCCGACACTTCCTTCCTTCCTTCCTTCCGACACTTCATTCCGACACTTCCTTCCGTCCTTCCTTCCGACAATTCCTTCCGTTACTTCCTTCCTTCCGACACTTCCTTCCGACACTTCCTTCCGATACTTCCTTCCTTCCTTCCTTCCTTCCTTCCTTCCTTCCTTCCTTCCTTCCTTCCTTCCTTCCTTCCTTCCTTCCTTCCTTCCGACACTTCCTTCCTTCCTTCCTTCCGACACTTCCTTCCTTCCTTCCTTCCTTCCGACACTTCCTTCCGACATTTCCTTCCGACACTTCCTTCCGACACTTCCTTCCGACACTTCCTTCCGACACTTCCTTCCGACACTTCCTTCCTTCCTTCCGACATTTCCTTCCCCCTTCCTTCCGACACTTCCTTCCGACACTTCCTTCCTTCCGACACTTCCTTCCGACACTTCCTGCCTTCCGACACTTCCTTCCTTCCTTCCTTCCTTCCTTCCTTCCTTCCTTCCTTCCTTCCTTCCTTCCGACACTTCCTTCCTTCCGACACTTCCTTCCTTCCGACACTTCCTTCATTCCTTCCGACACTTCCTTCCGACACTTCCTTCCGACACTTCCCTACGACACTTCCTTCCTTCCTTCCTTCCTTCCTTCCTTCCTTCCTTCCTTCCTTCCTTCCTTCCTTCCGACACTTCCTTCCGACACTTCCTTCCGACACTTCATTCCGACACTTCCTTCCGACACTTCCTTCCTTCCT
>JAYKTQ010000144.1:45000-46122 GCA_036010785.1 Ammospiza maritima maritima
TCCGACACTTCCTTCGACACTTCCTTCCGACACTTCCTTCCGACACTTCCTGCCTTCCGACACTTCCTTCCTTCCGACACTTCCTTCCTTCCTTCCTTCCTTCCTTCCTTCCTTCCTTCCTTCCTTCCTTCCTTCCTTCCTTCCTTCCTTCCTTCCTTCCTTCCTTCCTTCCTTCCTTCCTTCCGACACTTCCTTCCTTTTCCTTCCTTCCTTCCTTCCTTCCTTCCTTCCTTCCTTCCTTCCTTCCTTCCTTCCTTCCTTCATTCCTTCCGACACTTCCTTCCTTCCTTCCTTCCTTCCTTCCTTCCGACACTTCCTTCCGACACTTCCTTCCGACACTTCCTTCCTTCCTTCCGACATTTCCTTCCTTCCTTCCGACACTTCCTTCCGACACTTCCTTCCTTCCGACACTTCCTTCCGACACTTCCTTCCGACACTTCCTGCCTTCCGACACTTCCTTCCTTCCTTCCTTCCTTCCTTCCTTCCTTCCTTCCTTCCTTCCTTCCTTCCGACACTTCCTTCCTTCCGACACTTCCTTCCTTCCTTCCTTCCTTCCTTCCGACACTTCCTTCCGACATTTCCTTCCGACACTTCCTTCCTTCCTTCCTTCCAACACTTCCTTCCTTCCTTCCTTCTTCCTTCCTTCCTTCCTTCCTTCCGACACTTCCTTCCTTCCGACACTTCCTTCCGACACTTCCTTCCTTCCGTCCTTCCTTCCGACAATTCCTTCCGTTACTTCCTTCCTTCCGACACTTCCTTCCGACACTTCCTTCCGACACTTCCTTCCTTCCTTCCTTCCTTCCTTCCTTCCTTCCTTCCTTCCTTCCTTCCTTCCTTCCTTCCTTCCTTCCTTCCTTCCTTCCTTCCTTCCGACACTTCCTTCCGACACTTCCTTCCGACACTTCCTTCTGACACTTCCTTCCTTCCGACACTTCCTTCCTTCAGACACTTCCTTCCTTCCTTCCGACACTTCCTTCCTTCCGACACTTCCTTCCTTCCTTCCGACACTTCCTTCCGACACTTCCTTCCAACACTTCCTTCCTTCCTTCCTTCCTTCCTTCCTTCCTTCCTTCCTTCCTTCCTTCCTTCCTTCCTTCCTTCCTTCCTTCCTTCCTTCCTTCA